>DWQX01000792.1:0-35961 GCA_018245475.1 Pharmacophagus antenor
CAAGAGCTGCACCAGCCGGAAGGAGAGAAAGCCGTGCCTTCTCAACATCCAGTCTCGTAGGAGGGGTGCGAACGCTTTAAGCGTTTCGCGCCCCGCCGACGAAGCCATGAGGTCCTGCTGCCATAGAGACAGCATTTCCTCAAATTGATCCAACCCTAACACAAGTATTCACTAGACATGGCGGATTTGCTGACTATCTATTTAAATTCAAAAGAAAAGAACGCCTGACCTGTAAATGCGACTCGGAAAAATTAGAAAATATCACACACTTACTAGTAGAATTTTCGATTTATTTATCCAAAAGAATAGAATTCCAAATAGCAACTAAAGAAGAAATTAGAGAAGATAAACTACACGAACTAATGGCTCATGAAACTACCAGGGATAAATTCATCACATACTGCAAGCACATAGCGAGAAGAACCATATCCAGAAACAAATAACCTTCAGTCCCAGCTCAAGCACAATTAGTTCTAATCAAACATACATCTCAGTCGTACGTTTTGTTATAACTCTAGGATTAAGTTATATAAATTAAGATCGTTTTAAGTATAGTAATATAATTGTATTTAGACTTAAGTAAAACCACATAGTTATAAATAGAATTAAGCATTAATATAAGAGAAACTAGTTTAAGTAAACAAATAGAAAAATTGTAATTAAATAAATTGCACATAAGGACTGACTCAACTACGTCAGAGAAAAACTTGTAACCATTGGAAGAAAAATTAATATCTTCCAATGGGACTTTAAAAAAATAACTTCGGTAATCTACTGCGCAACTGATCTTTTCCCATACCAGAAAACCGATCATACTGAGGAGGCACGGAACTTCGTGTCGCTGAATCTCACAACTTATTAAGCAAGCAACTCGAGTGCCCGATGTTGACGGCCATACAGCCAACTGCCTGGACTTTCTGTTGACTACCGATCCGGACAGATATAAGGTAGAGGTGGGTTTGCCTCTGGGAACCTCTGATCACTGTCTGGTGAAATCTGTTGTTCTATTCCCCATTGCACTTTACTTTTATGGAGTTTTTATGGAGTTTGTTATTACTTGCATGGAGTTAGGCAAATTTGGCGACACAAGTCAGCAGAATGGGATGATATGAGTCGGTACTTTGCATTATATCCTTGATGGGAGATCTGCTTTTCGTCTGTAAATTCGTCAAGATGTGCGGATGTTATAACCGACATGATACGCCAGAGAATGGAACACTTCGCCTCCTTTGCTGACATAACTGTTGGTGGCAAAGTTCAACCTTGGCTTAACGCCGAATATATTCAAGGTGCAAAAAGCAAATATTCGACCTATATTGCCTGGGTTGATGCTCGCGACCGCAAATCTCTTGATCTAGGCATAAAGAAGAGAGTCTTTAATCAAGCCGCTAAGTCGCACAAACGGCAGTTGCAGCATAGTCTTCTCGATCGAATTATAGAAGTATTGGCGATAAACTCTCTACTCAACCAACTTCCAGTCGAGACTTCTGGGCTCTTGTTAAGTCAGTCGAAATGAACTTCTGCCGGTCTTCGCTGCCTCCGCTGGTTAAATCTGTTGGTTCGTTGGCACACACAGCAAAGGAGAAAACTGATATTTTGGAATGTCTTTTTGTTCACAATCCCCAGCTAGAAGCTAATAACAGCACCTTACCACAAATACCTCATAGTGATATTTTCGTCCCGGAGATCCGCAACACACAAAGGTCGCTGCGTTGTCTACACGTGAATAAAGCCAGTGGACCAGACGATATACCGGCGGTTGTACTAAGGACTTGTACTCCTGAGTTGACTTCTGTTTTGACAGGCTTGTATCGCCACTCTTTCAAGACTGGAATAGTACCGAAGTGCAGCCGGTACTCAAGAAAGGTGGCCGTGCTGACTTTGCCAGTTACCGTCCGATTTCGATTACCTCCATAAACTGTAAGGTTATGGAACGTATATTAAACTTGAGCCTGACGAGAAAAATGGGGAAGCTATCGCTGTTTCCCATATCTGGAAGGCTTTTGACAGGGTTATGGCTTAATCTGTAAGCTTCTATCGTATGGGCCATCCTTTGGCCTAGTTGGATGGATAAAGGATTTCCTGAGTGACCGAAATCTCCGCGTTGCCGTCGAGGGGTACTCAAAGGAACCGATAACGATTAACGCCGATGTTCGTCAGGGCTCCATTCTCTCTGCAACTCTATTTCTGCATATTAACGACCTGCTGATCCTTGGAATCTATAAGTACGCAGGTGACAGCACAGCTGTGGAGAGATATTTGTTATACGACCGAGCCTGTCGAGATCAAGTACAGTCTGAGAGAGAGCCCATGGTCGAACGTTTGAATTTTACATTAAAGATAGCCTCCGAATGGGGCGATGCCAAACTTTTGAAATTCAATGCCTCCAAAACACAAGCATGTCCATGCACCGCAAAAAGAACGAAGTTCACTTTGACTCCTACTGTCGGAGATCTGATCATGAAATGCACCAATCGCCCTCAGTTGTTGGACATTAAAATATCTTCAAACCTTAACCAAGTCCAAGGCCAAGACAGCCGCAAGGAAGCTGGGAATTCTAACAAAGGTGCTGCGGTACTTTACATCTAGATAGCCTTTAACGCTATATAAAGCTCAGGTCTGGTCGTGTGTGGAGTACTGTTGTCACATTTGGGCGAGCGCTTCCAAATATCTATAGGTGGCAATGGACTCGGTGGAGAGTCTGGCCAAGAGACTAATTGGTGACCAAGACCTAATTGGCGCCAATCTACACAGCCTTGGCCAATGGCGCTGTGTGGCCGAGCTCACGGTGTTGTACAGGATACATTTCAGAGAGTGTGAGCTGGAATTGCACGATATCATTCCACCATCCCTCTTGTGCCTTCGGACGTCTAGACGCACGGAGTGCTACCATCCATTTGTTGGGGATATTTCCCGCATTTTGACGAAGCGTTTAGCTTCTCCGTTTATAATGCGTACAACAAAGGAAATGGAATAACTTGCCTGCGTTAGTGTTCCCGTAAGAATTTAACGTGGGGTAGTCTTCAAGAGTAGAGAGATGAAAAGGAAGTCTGATTTTTTTTTATCTTTAATGGATGGATTAATTAGTGTATCAGATTACTACGGCTTTAAAAAAATAAGACCATGACTAAATATCCGTAAAAAAAGTTTTAAAACAATTATTTAATAAAAGATCGTTTATACGTTAGCAATTTCAATTTTAAAATCTATATACGTAAATAATAAATGTAATGAAACTGGTTGCAGGTGCTATGCGAGGGTCATCCCGAGGAGCTGGCGACATACCTGCGCTACGTGCGCCGGCTGGACTTCTTCGAGACGCCCGACTACGATCAGCTGCGACGCATGTTCCGTGATTTGTTCGAGCGGCGCGGCTACGTGGACGACGGCGAGTTCGACTGGACTGGCAAGACGATGGTAAACAACACCGCCTAATGCACCCCGCACCGCTACACGCACTTTTATGTTCCATTTTTAAATGATTATTCTTTTTTTCGTTCAACTCAAATCTAACTGCCAGTGTTCATGTATCACGGTTGATGGGCATTAACAAATAGTTCTTAAAAATGGTGCCTTTATAGATTTGCAACTTAAGGTCCATGCATTGCCATTATATATTGAAGTTAATACTTATCCTATTACATAAAGACATTAGTTAATCTAATTTAAAATATATAAACATAAAACATAGTATTTCTTTTAAAAACAGTTCTGTATATATTCTCTATTACAAAATCATTGATAATGCTCACAATTACCATCGTATATGGTTGTTTTACTGTAAATAAGTATATAAATTACTCTGTGCAAAAAGGACCTTGAGTTCATGTCTATAATTTTATTTTAGCTATTTATTAATAACAAAAAATCACTATTAAGTAAAAAAGTTACCTAAATCCTACATCCCTACGGACTACACGGAAATTTCTTGTATTTTTACATAGGTTTTTTGAAATGACTAGAAATAAAATAAAAAAATTGAAAATAATTGTTTTTTTTTTAATACGCCATTTATGCATTAGATCTAAAACATAAAATCTGGAATGTTTTAGTTTCTCATTTCTATTTGTTATATTATGAGTATGTAATTTAGAGTAATTTACGAATAATATTATTTTTACTGCAATGGACGGTATGTTAAATTAATTTTATAACTCTTAATATATGTTTTTGCTAACTTTTCTATTACCAATGTAGCTATTACAGTCGCTTTGCTCAATATCACAGGGAATCATACTTAAAATATTTCATTACTACCATTTTTGTTCAAAATCCTGGTCAAACATGAGCTTTGCTATAAATTTATAATTTTTGTTAGAAATTTATTCAGTCGGGTTTTTAACAGTTTTATTTAAGCAGTAATAATGTAATTTTGTGTAAAATCTGCTTAAAAATCTGAAAAGCTAAACATCCTCTATATTGTTAAATTTTATTTCATTTAATAAGGTGTCTTGGAAAAGTTGAAAAAAGTATCATTATTATATATATTCATTTACATCTATGTAGCTATCGACACAGTTTTGCGATAAATACGATTCATTAAAATCTATATCATTGTTGCAGTTATTCTCGGATTCATAATATCTAATGTTGTTTTACAAATCGTTTTTAGTATTAATCTTCACATTAATACATCAAACACGGCTTGAATTTTTTTAAAAACTCCCCGTGTTTATACATATTAATTTAATGTTCATATTTGAAGTAAGAAAAATAATAAATGAGAAACAATGTTACTTTAAATTTTCTGTTGCTTTTTGATAATATATAATAGTTACGAATAACAGATTATATGTTTTAATATTATACTTTTGCAAATAAACATTATCTTTTCACTGTTTGAGTTTTTGTGTGATGTTATTTACTTTTATTACAATAACTACGCCGAAAGGTAATTCAACTAATATAATATCTTTGTTAATTTGTAAATAATCTGTTGTTATAAATATATGGTTGCGTGTTTTCTAACTCTGTTGGGGTGTTGCATGCTGCATGCTTACCGCTTTTGTACCGATGTCAGCCTGCCAATATGCATGTGATGAGAATCTTACGCAACGCTCCGCCCTCTAATATTGTTAAAAATAAGTCGGACAAGGTTAGTACACATGATATTGTGCTTATTAAGATACGATATTAATTGGAAATTTTAAGTAATTTCATTAATCCTCGTTCATATATACGTATTATTCGTTACGGAAAACGTTGTTGTTTGTTTATTTATTAATATAGGAGTACTTATATGTTAATGTAATGATTCAGTACAATTTTTATCTGTCTTGACATTTAAAGCAAACATCTAGATTATCTTTGAACATTATAAACATTTAATTTTTATAATCAACAATGGGGGGTAACACTTGATTTGAAATTCATATTAGACATTAGGTGATGAGACCTGAGATGAAGAAGATTAATCACCTGGAGTACTTTGACTTTCACATATATATACATTTCTTCTGGAAATGATTTACAATATTTTAATCTGTCAGTTTATTTTTTAG
The DNA here is from genome assembly GCA_018245475.1 of Pharmacophagus antenor. NCBI lineage: Eukaryota > Metazoa > Arthropoda > Insecta > Lepidoptera > Papilionidae > Pharmacophagus > Pharmacophagus antenor. The sequence continues at coordinate 5,502 of DWQX01000792.1, forward strand.
TCTCTTGATAAAATATAACAAGATCCAGTTTTCATGAATATTGATACAGCAAGTTAATGTTCATAGATCACGTAAAGAATAGTCTCATAATAAATTAGTCAAGTATGTGCAATATTCATATCTGTTTCATATTTCTATCGTGTTACTAATATTAAGCCTTTGCCCTACCAGTCTACACCCGTCGGGTCGATTCAGACCGGACACGAGATAGTCGTTTCTCCTAACCGCGACCGCCATCAGCCGTTCCACAAGGTCAGTCATAATTATTTATATTTTTATATAAAAAATTGCGTGTAACCTCATTTATCCCTTTTGCGCTCGACGGTTTGTGATAATTTCGTCTTGTTTTAATTCCATTAAGATGTGGTATTTGTCACAATTACCGCTATGGAACCTTTTCAAGAACTAATACTGATTTCTTTCCTTCCTTTATTCTTGGGGTTAATGAAATCTAAGATTTTTTGACCTATTCTCGCCGTTTAGGCACTATTCGACCTGCGCCAGGGACTCCGCAGCACTGGACTGGTGACTTCCGACCGCAAAAGATTGACACGATGAACAAATTCTTATTTCTTTCTCCGGTGCTTGAGATCTTATAATTAAGAGTAGTCGCATGTCATAGTTAATAGTTTTATTTGCTCTTTTTTCAATAATCGTTATTTTGTACACCATAAAATAAGGTACACTGGACCGATGAGAGGTAATGCTGGCTAATAACGACTTACGTATTTCACTTCATGTTAAGGGACATTGAATAACAAAAAGTGAGTGAAAATAATTAAAAACAATTTGCTGTTTATAATTTCTAGCTATGTATGTTTTTTTTTTTTATTTATGAATTAAAAATTGCTTTGTGTATGGAAATGGTCACGTATTTTCTTATCCAGTGTCTTAATTTTATGTAAATCGTAATTATTGTTGAATTGTTTTTTATTAATTTAACAGGCCAACATTTATTTTTGTTGTGAACTTGTCATAATATTTCAATATTATTATAATATATTTATTTCTTTCATTAATTTAACATTATCTTTAGAACCTAGGACTTCTTGTCTGATTTTGTGTTTTTGTCGGTAGGATGATTTGTGTGATTATATGATTGGTTTGGTTGAGGACGATGAGGCGGCTCTCATATGTGTAGAGGTTTGATTAGTTTTTTTATGTTACAATACATTTCACCGTATGCACGTTCTATAGTTTTGGTCGCGGCCTTATGCATACCGCTCATTAAATCACGTAATTTGAATCTACATTTTATCAATATTTCATTGTTTTCCTGGAATGATTACAGAAAAGATAGGAAATGGTAAAGTTTATTTCATAACATTACTAAATTTTGCTTTTTTAACTCTGGGAATTGTTGACGGAATGATGTTTTTCTTTTTGTCTACCAATTATCAGATATTCTAGATCAAGAATATATTATTAAAAAAAGTTTAAGTATTATGTTTTTTAATGTTGTTACTTTGTCAATTTTTTGTTTTTTTTTTTTCGGTTATGGGCTAACACTTGTCCACGATTACACAAGTGACGAGTCCGTATGTTGATGGTGAAGCATGTTCGCCTAGAATATTTCCCACTCTCACATGCATGACTGCCGGAAGACAGCAATGCTGTTATGGCAGAAGACTGGCATTAATACTTGTAGCTGGCCAGACAAGTTCAAAAAACTCTATCACCATCTACTATCCACTATTCAGGTGGCCTGGGATTGAAACCCGGGACCTCTGTATGCGCCACAAAGGCACAGTCTAATTTGTTTGTTTGACATTTTTTTGTTTTATGCTGTTATAATGTTCTATGTAACTATCGATCATTTCGTTTATAGTATAGCCTTGTATGTGAGGTCATGTATTTATTAATTTAGTTTATTCATGTTTAAATTTTATATAGGCTTTAAGAAATAAATATTGAACAGTAATATTGATCAAGAAATAGTTGTTTTAATTTCTGTAATGTATCAATTCATGACATTTAGGCATTAAGTTTTTAAATTTAGCTTTAATTTTTCTTAAAAAATAGATGAAAATCTTTTAAATAAAGACAATATTTAATAAAATATTTAGAATGATTCTACAAATTAAAAAGTTTTTCATATTTCTCTTTATAGAATGAGAATATATTCTCTGAAGATATTCAGGCAATAAAAAATCGGATTGTATATTATAGCCATACTTTTGTTTTGGTGAATTTAGTAGTTAGGAAAAATCATACCCGTGCATAGTATATTCTTTTGTTATTAGACATTTCGTTGCATATTTATTATCAGTTTATTCATTTCATATTTCTCAAAGCTAGAGCAAGAGTTTGTTCACAATGTCAAAGTTTCGGTTAACCATTAATCGTTGCCGCTGTAAAAGTACAATTTTGTTTTCTGTATTTTTCAGGGAGGCGTAAAGGACACCGGAACTGGTGGGACTGTCAATACCGGTGGGAATTGGCCCCACAGCGGGAAAGCTACGCCACTGACGGCGGGCCACCTGACGCCGGCCGACAGGCATGGATCTGTGCAGGTAACCCTCAAGTGCTCTAGGCAACTGTTCTGGCGATCAATTTGATTCGCGTTTCTGTTATAGAATATCTTGTAACATATGAATTTAAAAAGCACATACAAACAAAACAAAACAAAAACCCTATTTTTTTTAAATGTATTGGTTATCCAGTTTTTTGTTTTTGCTATCAAGCTGTTTAATGGATAGCAATGCTTTGACTGATTTTATATGGTATATTTAAAAATACAATTTTTTTAGGCATATCATAGTTTTTAAATATTAATATCTGGGACATTTCACACATAGTACTCCGATCTTAAGATAGGCTAAGCAGCACCTGTAGTATGGGTTATCAGAGACCGATATACATAGATATTTTTTAATAACTACTTAAATACTGATAAACAACCATATTCAGAACAAACATAAATGTGTCCTGTGTAAGAATCGAACCCACAGCAACCTTTGGTGTGAGAGGCAGAGTTACTACCATTACACCATCGAGCTATTAACTTTATAAATACCATCCGCGTACACTTGTTAAGTAGGAAAGGAAGAAAGGTGTAACTCGAGTATCTAGTAAATTTATTTCACAATATTTTTAATTATTCCATTATCTAGTTAGTTATGAACATTGTCTGGTCTGTTTACTCTCGAACATACCACATTTATGTTACGTAAAAAATTGTCAGTATAGATGGTTAACCCAGTGGCGGTATCATAATACAAGCTAAAAATCTTGCTATAATATACTGAAACAATGTAAGCACAAATAAATCATAATTTGGGACTACGTCTTAAAACCATTACTGACAAAAATCACTTTGTCTACTATGGAGTTATGTGTTTTTGTGCTTGCGCACATCTACTACGACAATGACTCAATCCATAATTTTAATAGCAAATGCCAATTTAGTTAATACAATCTCTTAATTATATGTCATGAGGTTATAGAAAAACAAGGAATGAGGTTATCTTTAAAATGACACGTTAATGTTGTTTCATGTACAGCTTGTTTATTAAAAATGAGCAATTACTTAATTTAAGCTTGCGAGATATCCGATATCCATCTCAATAATTATTCGATTCAACCCTAATTGCAACACCATTACGGAATTATCAAACATGAATATTTTGACACACAAAATGGATCTGGTTTTCTTATATTCAAATTTATTTCTTGCTTGCATGTTTCTTTTACTTAAATGTTGTTTTTTTCCGATGAAATGCGTTTTTTTTTTCAAGTAAATATATATTTGGTGTATTTATTTTTTAGCTATTGAAGAATAAGCATTTTCGGTATGTGAAATTTCCCGGATCTGTGTCCACGGTCAGTTGTGAACATTTTGCGGCAATCCTTTGTGTGACTGTCTGCATGCATGACGCTTCGTTATTGCGCTGTGTCATATTGTATTGGCTTTGCACCGCTGCCCGAAGAATATATATCGATGTTCGGCGTTATTACAGTAACACTTCTAATCTACCATAGTTAAACGGCATAGATAAATGATGTTCATTTCATTACGTATGTATCTTATATAGTCTCGTTTGCAACTCTCAGTCAATATAGTAATACTTCCTAAGTTGTGTATCGATATTGATTTCTTTCAACACAATCATGCCTTTTCATCATACTCGTATTTGCGTTCAAAATTTTCGCCGCTTCATACAGATGTATTTGTTAACCTATTTCGTTTATCAGAAATAGACTAAGACGACCACAATTTCAAACGACGTTAAATGACAATGAAGCAGTAGATTTTGAAGTGTGGTACTTAGCCAGTGTGTTTCTAGATTTCACTAATGATGTGGCTCCGGAATTAAAAATGGGACCGCCTTATTGCTAGTCAAGCGGTAAACCACTACGTTTCGGAGGTAGCCAATATAGAGGAACTTAATATTTGTAAGAGGATTTGGTAGAGATGGTTGCGTAATAATAGTTAACATTTTATTAATGTTCTTATCATAGTCATAGCACTATGGACAAATCTGAAATTTGTGTATTAATTTAGCTTACACGAATGTAAGTAAAAAAAAAACAGAAAGTAAACTGTAATACATTGTGATTTAGTCATGAGAGCTAAGTGTAGAATCCTCATCAGTGCGCCTGATCGTAACATAATACGAATGCAATGCCATTGCATTACAAAATTTGTATCTAATAAGTACATTAGATCTGAATCCAAAAATAGCGTGACAGATTGATCAGAATTTTTCTATTAGTCATTAATTTTCTGAGTCAGTCCAGTTTTATCTTTTATTGTCATTTTATTTCCATAAACATAACAGCATGTTTGTTTTTTGTAGTAACCTTAAAGTTTTTTAAAGTCCAATTAAAAATCCATAATAAAACAACAAACAATTGTTCTACAATAGCCATCGATTTTTCTCGATCAAATTTTGATATAAAAATTTCCATATAGCTTACACCACATATATGTGTATGTATGATATGTGATATTGCTTTTGTAAACAATGCGAAAATGTTATATTTTATATAAATAGAATACCTCATCAAGAAACAGGAAAGAATTTGGCGTCAATTAGAAATGTTGAGCACAATCGAAGATGAAGCCTTTTTTAATTTGCGTGATATGTTTGATAGGTTAATGGTCAATCAAACGTGCTTTTAAGGAATAGCTTTTATATGTGATAGAAGTACGTATATACAGCACGCTTACATGTGCGTTGCTTGCGGTGGCATTTGCTTTGTGGTGTACGCTGCACTTTGTAACAATATACTCATGGTAATTACTACTATTTTAACCCTTTCGAGACCGGTTGCACAGTGCGTGCAATAACAATAAGGAGAATTCTCAATCAGTTCCGAAAAGGTTAATAATATATATTACTTTTTTCTACTATTTATCATCCGTTACATAATTGAAATGTAGCCCGTACTTTTAAGTAACATTTTAACCACAATCTATCCTGTTGATAAGTGACTGTGTTTTGTAGTTGGTAAAACGCACAAAACCTAGAAGCGGCCCATTGAATCTGCTCTTTATCACATCTTTACAGTACGGTAATAATATAATTAGGAATTTATTGACTTGACTATTTCATTTATATGATTACATTACTACATGCTTGTAAATAAAGATTAGCACTATGTATTCTCATTCATTCATATACGAGCGGTCTTCAATAAGTAGTGAGAACGATATATATATACTTCTTGTTGAAAAAAATTGTCAGCGCCTTGGATGTCTAGAATGCTTACGGATGCGCAGAAACAAATCAGACTAAGAATTTCACAAACCTGTTTAGATATGTTAAAACAAGATCCTCACTGACTTTTTAGCTCGAGTCATGACTATAGATAAAATGTGGCTTCACTATTAAGATCCTGAAATGAAACAACAGTCCAGAACCTGGAATAGATCGTCCTTTCCGACTCCTAGGATATTGAAGGCACTTCCATCCGCCAGCAAGTTTATGGGCTCTCTTTTCTGGGATTATCAAGGGGTAGTAGTGATTGGATACCTCAGTCATGGAGCAACTATTACGGAGTCTTTATATGTAAAAAAAATAAAAAAAAAACGGCGTGGAAAACTAGCAAAAGTTATTTTGTTTCACCAAGATAACACCTCTGCGCAGAACCTGCCGCACCACAGAAGCTACCATTGAAGATCCTGGGCTTCGAATTTATGGAGCACCCATCGTATTCACCGGACCTCGCGCCTAGTGATTTTTAACTTTTTCCGCGGCTAAAGGAGCATCTCAGAAATTTAATGATGATGACGCAGTGATCGCTGCTGTACACGATTTTTATGGGATCAGGACGAAGGCTTTTTTCAAAAAGGAATTATATGTTAAAAAAAAGATATACAAAGTGTATACTTTTAAAGGTGACTACGTTGAAAAATAAAATAGCATTTAATAAAACCTAACTGCATCTTAGCCATTATCACTACTTATTGAACACCCCTGGTATATCATATAGTATTTACAAATACAAAAAAAAATTACTGGTAATAATTTATATTACTTCTCTTAACCATGATATTCTGTTACATGGTTTTATTTCATTTTTATCATAATATTAAAAACTATTCTAACACTGCAGTGTGAAGAACTTACTCATAACTATATTGTTGAGCATCATAAGTTTTTACAGTGGGTTAACGGTCATTTCTTATTGTTTCTTTATTGATGATGGGATAATTTGATGCATTAATGAAACCCTGTATTTCCTTTTTTTTTAAAGTATGGAACAATGATATCACTGATCATTAAAAAAATTCATAAGACACTTGTTAATGTTCAAAAAATTTCAGAACTTTTCAATGAATGTTGTTACGTCAATATGACACGTCCCTGTAAACTTAGTGTTAGACAGAGGTGGTAGTGATACTTAAAATGATAATAATGGGGTTTACGTTAAAAATGAAAGTTCATGGAGTGTACGTCATGGGTGGTGATACATTGGTGTGCAGGTGGTGAGCTCCACGAACGGCGAGCTAGGCGCCGACGACCCGACTGCCGGGCACAGCAACACGCCCATAACGCAGCCGCATCACGAGGTGGACGTGGTCGACGACACCAAGTCAGTGTTTCAACTGTATGGATGTTTCCTTTTCTTTTTTTTAGTTTTTAGTTTCTTTTAAGTCAGCACCTCAACAAAAGAGATTGCACGCTTTAAAAAAAGTGGTTGTATGTTACATTATAGAAATTATTTTCTTTTTATAAAAAAGTTTTGCAACCTCCAATGTTGTGTTTTCTTTAATATTATCATCATAAATTATTATTTTCTACGATATTATGATCAGACATGTACAATTAACGGTTATACTAATAATTTGTTTTAGTTATTCAAGTATTACTTGTTAGAAATATATTACAATTACTTAAGCACCGGTATTTATTTTGATGCAGTAGAAAACCTCAGTGCAACTTTTTCTTGTTATTTTGATTCACTACGTATAATTGAACAGTTTACCCTCAACCCTGATAATACATGTCTGTACATAAACATCCATTTCTCTCTCTCTCTCTCTCTCTCTCTATATATATATATATATATATTTATTTTACATTATTATTGTATTTAATATTTGCACGCCTAAATCTTTGAGGTAACGTCAAGAGAGTTAGTAGTGGAACATTATTTTTTTTTAATTCTACATTATGACTCCTAATGGAAGAATGTGAATGAAAGTTGTCTTGGAATACCATATACTATTTAACTATGCCACAAGTGCTCGCCTTAGAGACATTTAAAATATTCCGCTATTTTTAGGCCTGCGCCATACAAGGCCTTGTCTTCACTTGTGTATATGCTATTAATTTACTTTTACATCTACATGAATGAACGTAGCCCCAAGCAGACTCTGTAAATCGTCATGCAGGCAATCTGTTTATTCCAGGTGCTGCTGTTTCTTCAAGCGCAAAAAGAAGAAGTGCACGGCGCGCACGGGCAAGTGACGCGTGTGCGCCACGTGACGCATGCACTAGCCACATCATGCACCGCCAACAAGCCCCGCCCACACATGCAGTACCGACCCCTTACCATATACACTCCGCCATCAATTGCTGACACTTCCAAACGACCCATTGCACATTGCCATCCAAAGCATTACACCCTTTTGTTGGCCACATATAAAATTTTATTTGTGCGTGTGTTGAAACACTTTTCCGTAAACCTGTCTATTGTTTGGTGTGTGTGCGTCATAGGATCTTTCATAAATATTAGGCCGCAAAAAAAAAAACTAAATTTCAATCGACACAACTATCCGAAATGTAGGCATTCACTAACACTGTGTTTTACACACAGTTGTATTTGTGGATTACAGTGGCCGCCTATTTATTTCTAACGAGGTATACCATCCTACGGCAAATGGTCGTACTGCGTTTGCGATTTCCGTACTGAACTTTATACCGCAGTGTCAATGGCGATTTGTATTAATGCTATTCGGATCAAACTGCGTTATAAAGTTTGTTAAATATATTGGTTTGTAATGATAGATTGGCATAATTTAAGCTTATGTTATCTCTCACATGCCTGTTTACGTAAAATGTGTTCGAGAATAGTAGGGACTGATTCATTCATTATTTTACTTTTTCGCACATAGGAAAAAAACAGTCTCTCTTTAAAAGATTAAATAGCGGACGTTTCTTGCTCACGTCTTTTTTAACTAATACTCATTTTATTATTTTTATTTAAACCTGTAGTGAGAGCCTGAGTATTCTATTTGTCATTGTTATACTATATTAACGTTATTCTGTGCGTCCATTTCATTTTGTAAACTTTAACGGTTATGGTTATATGTCTTTGGATGGCAGTGTGTATGGCAACACCGCGCGCCGCACGACCCCGCCATTTCCCGCGCTCACGGCACCCGTCACTGTGACTTTCACGTGTGGATAAAGACTTATGACTGTTGTAAACTATGGCTAGATTAATAATGATGATACAACAATTTAGAGTTATACAATGAAATGTTATCTTAATTGCAATATTTAATCTATGTATAAATTAAAAGAGGCGAGTCAATAGATAGCGAGCGTTTTGAAGGTTAATATTTCTACACTAACATTAAGTGTACTGAAGGTGTGTCCTCGAGTCATACTGTAACGGCTGAAAATTATTGTTTAGGAGTATAAATTTTCATATCTACTAAAGGAAAATAATGTTTTTAACAGTTCACTTAAATTTCGCAATCATTTACTATATAATTAGTAGCGGCTAGGTAAGTGACACGAGTTTTTAAATACATTGTGTACTGAAAAATTCTTATGTACGTTTTATTTCACTTAAGACAGTAGCGCGAGTGCCGTTTATTCTGAATTCGTTGATGCGTTATTTAAATAAACAAAAATGAAGTTTGTATTAACAAGTAATTACTGTTGTTGTTGTCGAGTTAACTACAACCAAGAGGTTGCATTGATTGTTAACAATATTCGGAAGGATAGAAAATATTTTTTGCCTGAATTTTTTTAGTAAAATAGATGTGTGTTTATTTACAATGATAGATAAGACATGTGTTCTAGGCAGTTTAATTCTACTGAATAAAATTGAGCTCGTCATAATTTCCTAACGATTGTATATTCAAAATAATTATGTATAGACAGATATAAACAATTAACAATTATTGTTTGAAAGCAATTGTTATGATAAATTTAATATATAAATATACAGATATATTTATTGGGTTATGACGTCACACTTAATGTGTCAAAATGGGCTTCAAAATGCGCAACTAAAATCTATTTTTTTTACTATTATTATGCTGCGATGTAAACTAACGAATAAAATGCATATTTCCTATTGTGTTCATTCAGTCAGGCTCTTTAAAATCGACAGAAATATACCTCTATTTTTTTTAATTAAGACAATTTTATTAATATGTATGGAACTAAATAGTTTCAAGTTCCGTGTTGCCGCCTTGGTGTTTTCAGTGCCTCGTGCCTGCATTATATATATACATTTTATTTTTCCTGAAAATTCCTTAACTGCTTATAACGCATTATAAATTTGTGCTTGGAACATTGTTCACCGTATTGCCTTTTCATTTGTTTCAATACTCTTACACTATTAACGAATTTCTACTTACGTCACTTAAAACCGTTTGTCGATGGTATATTATCGTTGCCGAGTGTGCCACTAGAGTAATTTCATATTTAGAAAAAAAATAAATGACGTCATTACATAACTAACAAAGTCTTACACAGTGAGGCCTAAGCATATGCTATGGTCGTGTCGGAGCGAAATGGGCTTCGACAGGTAAATCTAGTCTGCACTAAGTGTGCCACTGCTTGGGCCGATAATAGTGGGCAACGGTCGAATCACTTCAATACGAAGCAATGGGTACTATCATATACGCGGTCAATTACACGTTAAGCCATTAGCTATCGTACGTTGGCGGGTGGTGGGGCGGCAAAGCTATTTTCTTGTGTTCCCGTCCATAGTATGTTATGTTTCGACTTCGTCAGTACACATTTAATTTATAGTCTTTTTTTTTCTCGGAGGAGTCCATTCCAGTCGGTGATATACGATTATCGACGGAGTACTACAGGTGTCCTTATCGTGAACGCATCCGCATAAATGAGTGAAACAGATACTTACTGAGTAGTCTTTAATCGCTTTGTCATATTTGATTAGCATTAATACGTTTATTTTCTGTAGATTCGTCTAACTCACTGTATTTATATTTTGGTTACGTAAGTAATGATTTACCATAACATAGTAGGATACGTGGCTAAGTTGCGGTGTCCTGTGCACCGGCGGTGTGCTGCGCGCCGAGCCTTGATTTGAACTTAACCCCGTGTTTGTGTATCGGATATATCACTCCGTCATACTTATTTCTGACTTATTCATTTGCGGTCGAAGGTGGTCGAAAAAATGTTATGAGTGACGTGACGTACGTTAGGAGAATTATGACACGCAATGATTTAATCTAAATTGTAACGATTGTTGGTTCATTGAATAATAATTGAGAAAAAAATAAACGTCAACGAGCCTATTATGAATTTCAAAGATCGAGCCTGCGACCAGCACACCGACTAATATTATTGTAGTTATATTTTTATTATCTTCGTGCGAGATTAAATTACGCGCGAAGGGAAAATTGTGCCCGCATTATTATAACGGCTCCATTCCTATAGTGTTGCCAGATACACCTATCTTTATTTATGTCTATGTAATATTAGAAATAAGTCGCTGATATGATAACTCGTTTTGATAATTTTCCCCAGTAACGGAAATATTACACAGTTGTTGATCTATGATATATAACACTTTCCTTTGAAAGATGTTTTGAAATGCGCGATAATATAGATATGTGAAAAGAATCGGTGCATCCTCTGTGGGCGCGCACGGGCACTGGCGAGTGCGGGGCGGTGCACGGTCGGCAAGACTGACGAGGAAGACACATCCCGTGTAACCCGCCGCCTGACGACTTGTCAATTGCTAATTGTTTTACTATGAAGTTAGTTGCGGCTGTTAAAACTGTCTGATTAGTTTAGAACTTTATCTTTTTTATAGTAAAAACGTATTGCAGATGTGGTTACAGTTCCACGTACTAGTAGCGGTCCGCTAGCCGATGGCAGTTCCTACTGCATACAGGTGTGGCTGTATACTACTACTTCATAGCGCGATAAGTAAAAATAGAATTATTATTTACTACAAATTAAGATAATTTATCGAAATTTTCAAATGGCTAGTTTGATGGAAATAGCTGCGTTTCCTTTGGATAATGATGTCGTCTAATTATCAAAGTCGAAATTGGAGTGTTGTATATAACAAGGGCCGAAACAGGGCGACATCATCTACTAGGCGATTTTGTAAATTGTACGCCTTGAGGAGTTTGTATAAGCAACGCAGATACGGAACAAATGGAGTTAGTCATGTTTGTACGTTGAGTTGAAGGTCCGCCGCGAACTACTTCTTGTTGTTGGACTGAGTAGTCATTTTATACGACAGAGATGCGATAAATGAACGGCTTCATCGTTTACTTTTAATTGTTTTATTAAGACATTTTGATTTTTTTTAAAAAGCATTTGTCTCTCGATCTTTCTGGATAAAAATATGAGAGTTCGTTTAATCTCATTATTATTGATTACGAAATGATTTTTTTACAAAAAAATATAATTAAATTGTTATAAACAAAATGCTTCTCGTTAAATATTACCAACAATTATTGCAGTATAATCGAATACAAAAGACGGAAGTCTGAAAATAACACTTCAAGCGACACGTGTACCTAATTGTTACTTGTAATTGCTAGATAGAGTATGAAATTAGATTCGTATAGAATTGTGAAAGGTGATGTGATCTCTAACCAAAAACCGTTTAATTTTTGCACGCACGTATAACGTAGTGTCGTGCGAAGACACGGTCTTATAAGCAAGCGGTTGTGTAATTGCGGAAGCGAAAATTCCGTGGCGATTGAACAGTGTACATTAGCTTAATGACATTTAGCACCAAATTAATTTGTTTTACATTTTCATTGTGTTACACATGTAAATGGAATATAAATGAGTATTTATTACTATGGGCATAACGTACCAAGGACCGCTCCCTTTGCCTAGTAAATTTAAATTTCTAAACAGTTTGCTTACTAAGACGATCAGATGGTTCGCTTGTGGGATGCACTAAGATTTCTGAGCTGTAGGTATTAACTTTGTATTATAAAAACAAGATGCTTTTGAAACTGAATTGAATTCTTATCGTTAAGTATAAAAATAAATATTTCATTATTATAGAAACAGTCTCAGTGTTTATTTTTCTCTATAATATGTATAAATATTTGCGTATGCAACTTGACTTATTATCAGTTAAGGTCACAACTGTTCAAAAAATACGAAAATATTTGTTAACTCATAATTAAATAAAGCTTATTATAAGATTTTTGTTTTATTTATAATAATAGTATTACATGATTAATATAATTTTTAACTATTTTAAAGGATGATGAAAAAGAAAAATAATATCTACGGCCTCATTGTTATGTTAGTCCATTATGATAATTGATAGAAAATATATGGGTTATAAATTAAAAAAAATTACTACTCTCGCTACTTGATTAAGTAGAATCAGGTAGTCTACTTAATAAAAGTGACATTTTCATTAAACTCTGGTCTGTATAAATGAAAAAAAACTGTAATATACATAAAGCCCTTCAAAGATTTTAATTTTTAAAAGTATTTTTATGGCAATATTAACATTGTTGTTTATATTTATACACAATAAATCTCTTGCCTAGCCGAATCTATACATTATATAACTTTTAAAATTTTAACTAAATACACTGTTTTGTGTGTAAAATGAAAACATTTTTTTTTGGGTGTGTCTGACTGTTGCCTATATGTAAAATTTAAAAAACGAGTAGGTCATTTGTTTTTTAAATTTAGAGTACCATTATTTCGAAAATTAAGCATTCTGCGGGATAGGGAGTACAAAGATTTTCTCATACTGCTTAATAGCAGTAAGATATAGAAATTAATGAAGTTTTTAATTAAAATGTTTGTGTTCATTTGGAAGAAAAATTAGGCATTCCCATTGGGTTATGTTGTTTAGTTGATCAAATGACCACTAGATGACGTTATTGTAAAACTTTCAATTCTAGATTTTATCAACGTTACACAATGAGAAATTCTTAAGATGTTAGGAGTGGTTAATTACTTAACAAATTAGGTTTTATGTGAATATATTTAAATATAGCCAGAGCAGGCAAATGACTGACCGGTTCATGTGATCACTGTCGCCCATAGACAGCCACAATACTCGGGATGTTGCAGGTGCGTTGCCGACCTTTAAGATGAGTGATAAGTAGGCTCTTTTCTTGTAGTTTCCCAAGTTCAACGAGACAGTTAGTATTTATTCTATCTATACTGTATATTGTAAAACTGTAACTTAGCGGAATCTGTACATTGAATATTGTTTGAAAATTTTAACTGGAATACACTTTTCTCAGGACATGGATGTGAAAAAATATTTTTTTTTAGGATTTTTTGTCTGGTTTTTTATCGTCAATCGTGAAAAATCTACTGAACAGATTAGTTACTTATTTTATGAAATATGATTTAGGATTCTTTTTATCCCAAAAATTAAAAAACAATCCTGCGGGATAAATAATAAAAAGATTATTTTACTCCACTAAAATATTAATAATTCAATGTTGGTTACTTTTTGTCCCAAAAAATGTAGCCATTACTATAGGATTAAGTATATTGTCTAGTTTAACAAATGGCCACTAGATGGCGCTGTCACAAGACTTTCAGTGACATCTATCAGTCAAATATACTACCTTTTTGTCGTACTTATTTTGTGTACGTAATATAATGAGAAATTTCTTGGAAATAAGCAGAGTGGCTTAACACTTAGCAAATTAAGTTCAATAAAAAGCTTATAATACATTAATTGTCCGTTAGTCGGTATGGAATTCGTTGACAGAGCTAGTTCTAAAGCCGCAATGTTTTTTATGAGAATAAAATCTAAGCCTGTAAAAACTGTAACTTAGTCAAATCTTTCAACGTTGCATATTTTTTAAAACTTTTAACTTTTTTGAGGATACAGAAATGAAAATTATTTTTTTTGGACTCCTACATCTTTACCGTCAATAACGAAAAACTACTGGACGGTTTTTTATCAAACTCGGCAAATAGGTTACTTATTTTATGGAATAACATTTAGAGTACTTTTTATCCTAGAAAAAGGGTTCTCCGGGGTAATGAGTAAAAAATGTTTCTTATTCGGAATTATTTCATTATGTAGTAAAATCTCAACATTATGTCTTTGCATTCGAGTTACTTTTTGTCCCAAAAATTCCCATAGGTTATTAAGTACACTCAAGTTAGTTAAGCAAATTCAAACTCAAACTCAGTTTCTGTATTAAATAGGATCTATTCAATCACTTTTAATCGGTAATCGTTTTTTCACTGTTATTTCGCAAAGCGCCATACTCTGTGAAGAACTGACAAGAAACTCAGGGGGATTTGTCTTTTTTTTTTTGTGGTGCACTTATAAAATTTAAAAATACAGACTGTACCTATTTAAAAGATTAATTCATTTCTGTACGTGTTCATTTTCATGATAATCATCTAGGCAATAGTATGCTTTTTTGCAAATTTGCTTTACAAAACATTTAAATTCATTAATATTTAAATTAGTCACATCGTTTGGCAATTTGTTGTGGAAACGTATATATTGGCTCTTAAATAATTTCTATACTTTATGGAATTTAATAGTGGGTATTACTAGTTTCATCTAGTGCAGGGATCGCCAAACTATTTTGGACAAGTGACTCCTTTTTCAAAATTAATTGCTACCTCAGACTCCCATGGCTAAATTATCTACTTTTAAGATCAACCCCCTTATTTATAATGGTCCGCTAACTTGCTGCTGCTGGATTCGGTGAAGTTTGCGCTGTTAGTCTTATTGACGACTATTACAGCTTCATCGAAAATGGCTCGCGAATCCAGTGATCCGCGAGCTATCCTCTACATTACCCTGGCCAGAGAGCTGGCTTATCCTAACTGTCAAGTGGCGAGAGCTACGTAATAGTCGAAGTCAAGGCCGGGCCCCGACTCCGACTATCGTTCGCCTGTATCGCAAACGCGGGGACGAGAGGCGCCCTGAATTTTCAACTTAAGTGCAAGCTCGTTAAATAGTAAAATATCGGGAACATGTTTGAATCTGATCATGAATTCGTTCGTGTTAAATAGCGTAAGCGTCAAATATAGTGCAAGTCTAAGCGCGCCTGAAAGACGTACGCTCGAACTCATTATCTTGCACAAACTTGTCCTCACAGATTTGCCGAGTTTTTCATCTTGTACGAACTTGAGACTTTACATTACTACAAAAATGCTACTTCCTACAAAAATATTAATTATTCTTAGTACACGTAACACAACATAAAATATACAGTACCTACCTATCCTGAAAGTTTTAAATAAGTACTTGTGTTAATTTAATAGGGGTCGATTCATTGACCTCGTCGACCCCCAAAATCAGTTTTATTTATGTCGACAAGAAGAAATAACATTTGTAATACCTTATTTGTCAATATTATTTATGTTTTAACTTGTTTTACATTTTAAGTTATAACTACATTTATTTTTATTATAGTTTAGTAAGATTATTAGCACTAAACCAAATCACTATTTTTGAGAGAACATTGTTCACTTCGCCAATAACTAATTGGTGACGATTTACTTTAAATATTAGTGTCATCTGCAAACAACACTATTATGTTCTTACTGCCTTTTACTCGGTGAGGTAAGTCATTAATGTAAATAAGAATAAAAATGACCCAAAGTTGAGCCCTGCGGACCGAATTGCTAAGCGTGATCTATGAGATCGCTTTCCGTTCACGTCTATCCTCTGAATTCTATTACATAAATATGAAGTAAGAAGATCCAAAACGACCTCTCTTATACCACAGTGGTGTATTTTCGTGACTAATATATCATGCTTCAAATCACAGATCACTCCATAGGCGTCCAGTGTATTCTCCCAGACATCAAAAATATATTCTAGTAGTTTGATTTCTACATCTATTTTCGTATGTTCGCGAGAGAAACTGTAATGGTTGTTGGGCAACAATATATTTGTCAATTTTTTTTGTCAATAAACTAAGGATACAAAAAAAAATGTACAAACAATGTAGTTCATAATATTATAATTTAACACTCTATGGGCCGAATTTTTGTTTTAAATCCAAAAAAAAAATAAAGGAAAAAAGTCAGTAATTATTAGCCTATATATGCAAATAATTCTGTTTAAACAATAATATTGTTGTATAATAATGTATAATTAGATTTACTAACTAGTGTACATAGTGCCAACTATTACATGTTAAAAAGTTACTTTTATGTTTTATCTCCTTTAAATTATTACATTATATTCAAATGTTTTAAAATTAAATATTTCAATGTAAATACATATTTGTAAATTTAAATATCTTTATTTACCAAGCTCAATAGTCTGTAAACACTGTTCGACAATTCGTTTTTAAATAGTTTAATATCTAATTTATTACGATTTCTTAATTTGTCATGTAACTGTGCAATTTATTATTTATCTATTTAATTATATGAATTCTGAATCAAATGTTAATATTTAGTGCAATTATTGAAAATTTTGTAAAATGGTCGGTAATGCTTTTTACAACGGATAGTAATGTTTGTTTTAACCAAATATAATTTATATTTGTAAATTAATTGTTAGAAATGTGTAAAAATGCTTAAAATAAAAATTGTTAACATTAAGTTATAAATAAGTAGTAAATCTATTGTTGTTTGTTATAATGGATCTGTAATCGATTTTAACAAAGAAACGCTTTGTTGCAACGGGGGTATATATAGGCCGGCTTGTGCAAAAAGTGGACACTCTGTGTTAATACAGTAAAAAGACATCATCTTGTTTTATTATTAAAGTGAAATAATAATAATAATCTTCTAATAGAAATTCCTAACAACGCGGGTGTTGCGCCGACATATACTACACACAAAAACGTTTAGTTTGATTTTAGATATCATTGCTTTTTAAAGATTTTAATAAAATGGGGATTTTTAAAAAAATATTTTTATTTGTTACTTGTATAGGTGCCGAATTCAACGTTATGGCACCATTGCGGCTTGGCGCTGGCCACGGGGGCGCTGCTAGGCGCGGCGGGCCTGAATCGAATGTCGGCGCCGCTGCCCCGCGCCGCGCTCGACAAGCGTCCGCCCTGCGTCACGCACGACTCGGCCGCCCTGCTCGCGGTCGTCTCGCAGCGTAGCCGATACGCCGGCGAGGTGAGCCGCTAGCCGTCGTCGTCAGTGGACTATCCTTAAAAACTATTAATATTGTTTATGAGGAGTACTTAACTAAAGACGGACCTAGTTTGTCGGTAACCATGAAATTCACCTTTATGTATCTTTAATGGACGTAGCTTGAATGTCAGAACAGAAATCTACGGGGAACGAGAAAATGAAATGGACATTGCTTACCAAATATTAATATCATTTAACAACTTTTTTATGAGTGGTACTTAACTAAACTGACTAAGATTGTCGTTAACCATGAGCTCCACTCTTTCTTTTATCTTTAATGAAATTTGCTTGGGTAGTAGAGAGTGTATGGAAGAGGAAGAAAGGATCTTTGGGAATAGAAAAAAAAATGGACTTTGATTATCAATTATTAATCCTGTTTAACAAATTTTATACATTAAGGGGCTTAATTTAAGATTTCAGTTTAATAAAAACACAAATTTACAGGAACAAGTGCAAATAAAGTTTATATAAATAGTCAAAATAGCGTTTTGATATAAATTTTATTTTGTTATTTTGTTACTTTCAGTACTAAACTAATGATGTACAATATTCGATTAAGTTGAAAGATTTGGTGAAGTTATTCAAAGTTTCAGCTTCAACCGTATATTTAGAGAATGCAGCAGTAACAAAATTATGTAATCAATAGATTACAATCGTTAATCTTCTTCTATCCTTCTTCGCACATCTGTACCGATCCTCGTACCTTCTTAAGATTAATCGACTTTAATAAGATCTGCTTATTGTTTTTTTAGGTAATTAAAGATAATAGTTATTTTTGCCTAACATCTATAGATGTGAAGATTATTATGAATATATATGAAGTTAGTGATAAAAAAAAAAGATTTAAGCAATATATTAATAATAAGTGAATTTATAGGTAGCGGGAGCTGTAAGTGCAGAGGGTGGTGGCGAAGCAGCGGTGTGGCGTGTGGGAGCAAAGCTGCATTCTGCGTTACGTGACGCCTGCACGAGTGGGAGCGAGACGGCGCATAGGGCTACATTGTGGCGCGCCACGGCTCTGTTGGTGCATGCACGGCATCAGATGTCTGCGCACGCGCAGTCTTCGCCTACGTCGCGGGCTTTATTGCATAGCGTAGGTAAGTGCGACTTAACAATAATCAGTGACGATTTTTTGGTTATTATTCATTTAAGTCGTATATATTAATTTCTCTGTGGCATTTTTGCATCCCTTATGATCGAACTGGATTTTAACGTAGCATTTTTGTTTAAAAGGTAACTTGAAAATTGACACCGTCCAGGTGTTTGAAATATATAAGTAGTATTTATTTGAATCCAGTATATTATCAACAATGTTCTCACAAACATCCAGTGTTCACCTCAAGAAGGTCATACAAAAATGCTGTATTTTCTACTCATTACATTATATTTTTGTGTTTTCTCTAGTATAGTGATATAAATAAAGAATAAAATGATAATTTCTCAATATTTCATTCTTTCAGCGTGGTCACAAGTGGAAATATTCACGGAAGACGCTGTGACCACAGCGGTGGAGTGTTGGCAGTGGTTGACGACTGCTAGGCCTGATCTGGAGCTGCGTCTCCTGCAAGAGATATTTGCGGCCTGGCAATGTACCGTAGACAGGAGAATGGGACTGTTCTCGAAACAGCACGAGGAGATCAGCCCGCTAGCTGCCTATGAAGGTAGTTATATTTTATTTACACTTTTTCCACTAAAACGTATGCTAAAGTTATGGTGTACGGTTTTTATTCTTTACCGTAATTAAGAATGAAAATTCTTGTGAATACAAGAATGAAAGGGCGAAGTTAAAAATAATTAAACCATTTTGTATAATTAACTAACTTTAGCAAAATTATTTTAAGACGTTTATCGCTATTGTTTAGTACCAGTAGCCTTTCAGATTAATTAGCTATAAGGTTATTGTCGTGTTATATTATGACGTTGTGTAAACTATTCGGAAAATTGTTGTTATTAATCCTTTATTTGTAACGGACTATTTATCTTGGACGTATAAAATTATACACAGGGTTCGAAAATTACTAAAAAATTTCAATAAATGTGTTAATTCACGTACATAGCAAATACATTAAAATTTAATGTAAAAAAAATAGAACACAATTGTAGACTCAAAATGTATTTATTATGTAAAGTTTAGTAACATTAATACATATCTTTAACAGTGATGTGACTCATTATATCATAATGAATAGATACAGCCATTTTGACAATTAAACATTCTTTTAGATATCATTATGTTTAATAAAGTACCTGTAGAAAAGACATTGATAATGTAGAGAATATCTAGATAAGACAAAAGATATTTAATATTTCAGAACGGCATTCATTTTCCGGTACGAATTCTATTAGAATAAGAAGTTCTGAAAATAAGTCGTGCAGTACAGATCGTGTTGGTTCAGAAAAATTCTTTGGTGAATATTGTCACATGTGATGTTTAATTGTAAAGTATTCCTTATTCAATTTATATAAAGTATTTTGGAAAGGCTGAATATGATTAACTTTATTGCGTCGGACACCGCCTTTAAGTGTTCCACTACAAGTACTTCTTTGGAGTAAACACCACCATGTGCTGAGATATAGTTGCGAGATAGAGCAGCCAATAGAAGCTTGCCAATTGATTTAATAATAATAGACTCTTATTTATCACCACAAATTAGAAAAAACATACGATACTATTTATAAATGTTTCGCGTATGGTGTCATACGCGTAGTCGATCTTCTACTATCTTGCCGGTTGTCTAGAGAGCAATTTATTTCTGGTGTTCCACTGTATGGTTTTATTCGAAAATTCGTATATATTTTAATTCGCGGAAATATTAAATATAAATCCCTAACCATTAAATCCTCCTCCAGAAAAAAAAATCATCTTCAAGTTGAGAAAATGGGATATCTATTTTCTTAATTTTTTTTTCATAATTGAAATATCTCTTGAAGCAATATTTTTCCTAGTTTATTTTTTCTTATTTACCATCAATTTAATTTTTATGTAACAATGTTGTTGATTTTTAATTATTGTTATCTGAGTTGTGAAAGCTTACAGACAGTACTGTAATGTCGGAAATTGACATGTGTAAAAGCGTTTCAGATTAAAGTTTCTTCTCGATTTTAATGTATATCTCTTACACTTGTATATTCTAGGTGCTAAGTTGGAACCGAGACCACCGTTTGTCGCTCCGCACGCGGTGTGGGTTCGATACCTGAGCGAGGTCGCCGACACGGCCAAGTACAACAGCTTGGAGAAGGTAGAAATGTTAGCTAGTCTTCTACACAGGTGAGCTGTTTTATTAACATGATAGAAATTTTTGTTACGAATTTTATTACGCTATTATTTATTTCTATTATCACAAAATTTGGAGGAAATGTATAATATCCTTTTGCTTAACTTTAACTGGTATTTTTGGTGAACTAATTTTCTTTTTATCATCTTAACCATCTTCAGCCTGCAGCACTCCATTGCTGGAATCAGGCCTCTACTAAGGAGCGCCACCTACCGCTAATCTGTAGTTAACACTGTCATCTTAATACTTTTCTTAAAAATCAAACTATAGACAAATAGAGACTGGAAAATATATTGTTCAACCCAACTTAAATTATTATGGAAATGTCAATTTGTACTATTTTTTATTAAAAATCATTACTTTTTATGTATTATACCTCCAGATCGTTGCCTATCACCGTTGGCGACATCAGAGATCATATCAACAGACACGTCGAAGCAGCCGGTGTTAGATTTAAGTAAGTTTTTCTAAATTAAAAAATATAATAAATATGAAGTAATCTTTGTGTTTTAAGGTACTGTATTATAATGTACTGTAACCTTAATTGTATATATACCCTCAAAACCATTGTCCAACAAATTTCACCTGGTGGTTACTGAAGTGATTGCTTACAACAATAAGATGCAAGATAACACACTATTGGTGGTCAAAACCGTGAGCTTGACGCGTATCTAGTGGGCGAAAATAAATAGAGTATAAAAAGGCGCAATTTTTAAAAAATGTAAACTCCAGTTACCGACACCTCACGCGTCCTCCGCCGAGTTCGCCGTCGAGCGAAGCGCCACAAAATCTTGCATACAGCGTTTACACGTTACACCCGTATTTCCTGGCGGTTTTCTCCACCTGTGGACCACGACACAGGCGAACGATAGTCGGAGAATAGGGTCGCGCCCGTCTTCAACAATCATGTAACTCGCCATAGAGACAGCTTAAGCAAGCTTCTCTGGCCTGTTTATTTTAGTGGGTGAGCTCACTGATCACCGAAAACGTTAAGCCAGATGAATCTGTAATAGTCGTCAAAAAAACTAACAGCGCAATCTTTTGCGATCCCAACAGCAGTAGCAGAAAACGTTATATCTTTACGATTAGTAGGATTTCAATGAAATTTGGAAAATTGCTAGCACATAGTGTCTTAATTAATAAATAGTAATACACACTCCTCTGATCTGGGCCAGTCTTTGAAAAAATATTTATTCTTCCCGCCGATGCTATCACCACTATGCTAATATTGTTTCAGGGTACAACAGAATGCGTCGTTAGACTGTTTTATTATTAATTCATAATATTAAGTTATTTTATTATTAACAGTAATATTCGCATGTTTATGCTTGATGGTAAAAAGAGACGATTCGGTGATACCAAAATGGATATATAAAAATTTAAAACTAACCCTTATTTACAACGATTTACAGACTATTATCTTGCGGTCTATCTCTACTCCAAGGCGACATACTGCCGCGCTCGCTAGCTCGCAACATACTAAGGGAGCGGGTGTACAGCGTTTGTCTAGATTACTTCTGCAGGGGACTGCAATGCCCTTCCAAGAGTTCCGGAGCTTTAAGGGAGGACATCATGTCATTAATTAAGTTCTGGCAGCTAATGCATTCAGATAAGAAGTATTTGAAGAGCAGCGATATTGGAGGTATGGTATAATATTTATATTTTATATATATAAATATAATTTTTAGATATTACATCATACAACTTTTAATATACCATATCTGTAAATATATCATCGTTATAGGAATAACATCGAGTGTCGAATTTAGTTTATCAATGTTTACGTAAATTTGACTAAAGAAGAAAAAATTTCAAAACTACGAAAACGCACAATAATCGGATATCAAAGTGTATGTTAAAAACTGAGAATGCTAAACACACCTATTCTAGTATTTACATTACAAATGTTCATTGAAATGTGGATACATGGGAGATTAAAAAATGACAACTTCCGTTGCACAGTGGTTTACCAGCTTGCCTTGTAATGCGGAGGTCTCGGGTTCGAATTCTAAGCCACAGGAGTAATGGAGTGTGGACGGTAGTAGGGTTCAAACTCGCCTGGCTAGCTACCACCCGTAATATCAATCTGCCGCCATAACAGCACTGCTGTGTTCCGGTAGTTTTCTATGTGAGAGTCAATTGTATTCTGTGTTAACACGCTTCAGTATCTACGGCTGCTGCTGGGTTCGGTGAAGTTTGCGCTGTTAGTCTCTTTGATGACTATTACAGCTTCATCAAAAAGCTCACGGATCACCGGATCCGTGAGCCCTCCTTCTACATTGATCTGGCCAGAGAAGCTGTCTAAGCCTAAATGTCAAGTGGCGAGTTACCTGATAGTCGAAGTCGGGGCGCAGGCCTTAACCGCAACTATCGTTCGTCTGTGACGCAGTACGAGGCGGCGAGAAACGCCCGGGTATTCGGATGTATCTAGTGTACGCGACGTGCGAGTTTCGTTTCCATCCTGCTCGTCGGCGAACGAGACGGGCGACGATTGAGGTGTATCGGTGACTGGTATTGTAGGTGTATGTGGTGTTTTGCATCGAGTTGATAGTTTGAGTGTTTTCTCTCTCTGACCCGCCCCTTGCATCGAGTTTAATTAACATATTACGCGGAGGACGCTTGGATAAGCGTAGATTTGGAACCGGCACATAGTCGACTGTATTAACGATCAATTTATTGGGGTGGTGCATACCCTCATCGAAATAAATGGGAGCACACTCATTGATTAAATGTTCGATAGTGGGAAGGCCATCTACGGCTTTATTGATACTTAACATCAGGTGAGATCGAGGCCAATTGTTAACCCATAACCGATAAAAAAATTCTCACTTAGCAGAATTCGACACATTGGGTCCGAGTAGCCAGCAAAGTATATACACCTCCAACTCTCCCACCGACAACCGTTCTTCGATTAACAGCAGCGACATTGGTAGCCGTCAAACCACTGGCTGGATTAATACGGTGATTTTTATATTAATTTTATTATTTTAGAGGTATATTGCATAATTTCGTAATTTTGTTCTGAACTCCTCTTTAAAACAATAGTAATACATCACTGTGAATAAGAGCCGATTGTAATAACCAGTAAAGTTAAAAAAAATACATACGTCAAGCTTTTAGTATTGTATTCAATAATCGTTATTCATGGTAATATTTAATGTGAAGTTTACCCTAAAGTCGTTCTGCTCAATTTATTTCGAATGCATTCTAAATGTTGCCTGTACAATGCCTGTGTAATGTTGGTGTCTGTGTTGTGATGTACTGTGAACAACAGTAATTTAATAAACCTAATCAGGATATGTGTGAACAGGTGCCAATGTCGACAACAACGTTGAGCAGCGGCGCGGGAAGTATAGCGGGCAAGCGTTCCAACCGTAGTGTCAAACCGCCGAACAAGCCACAGGATACCTTCGTCAAGGATTACGTCAGAAAGAGGAATTTAATTTTGGAACTGATGGTGTGTATTACTCTTTTTATTGGTAATAATCACAATACTTATAATAATTTTCATAGTGTTTCTATTCGACCTAATAGAGATTGTCTGCCGAAATTATAAAATACAGATAATATAAACATATAACGGTTATATACCTGCAAGGCTAAACCAATATTAAATGTAACATATTTCGTTTTCGTTTACATGTAGGCGGTGGAGATCGAGCTGCTGGTGACGTGGCACAACCCGCATGCGCGGCCTGAGCAGGCAGTCCCGGGTGAGGACAATATCGCCACGTGGCGCTCCAAGCCGAGCACTGAGCGAATGTGGCGAGACTACGCGAGGCATGCTTGGGACATCAGCCCCGCCCTGGCCGTCTTCCTGCCCGAAAGGTGCTTACAGCGCGTAACTATTAAATTATAGTATTATCATAATCAGGCACCAGTACATAATAAAATAATTAATGGCCAAGTGCGAATCGAATTCGCAACGTGAATAGTTTCGTAACATAAACGCCAAAAAAATCGCAATTCTTATAAGTATTATTTTTATGATTTGTTCTTGTAACGGCAATAATAATAGACAATATGTGAAAATTTCCACCCTCAATTTATTATCGTTTTTGAGAAAGCTTGCTGGCAAACGGAGAGGCAGGCAGATAGCGAACGATGGAGGCTTAGTAATACGATTCCGTCTGTTACCCTTTGTGTACGGAACCCTTAAAAGGTATTCAACCCTTTGTATCACTGAGGTCTCGCCTAAACACCTGTAACAGTCCCCAGAGATTACTGCGCCACTGGCGGGAGCAATTTGATTATAGTGAAGCGTAAAAGTCTACTAGTGTACTAACAAAAATAAGCCAGTTTATCCTTCAGTTATTAGCTTCTTAAAATACGAGTATAAATTTATCCTAGCCATAGATAAAGAATTTTACATTTTTGCATGAATATTTTAATATCTAACTATAACCAGTATCATTCATTAGATTTTACACTGATACTATGGGTAAAAAAGAGAAATCTAATTTTTTTAATTAAGTGCCAGTTTACAAATGATAATGTATATAACTTTTAAATAACATGAATAAGTGAATATAAAAATAAATGTGCCTAATATATTGAATTATATTCACTATTTAAATTATATTAATTTAGATTGAAAAACGAAGCAATAGTAAAGGAGATAAGGAGGAAAGTGCAATCACAACCGACCTCAGTATGTCACATTCCGCAGGCTCTCAAGTATCTAGTCACCACTGAGACGTTGCTTAGTGACGCACACGAGGTGAGTCTTTGGTGTTCGTTTCGGTTTTTTTTTCACTTATTAGTGTCGCTTGTGAAGCAATATAGTCATGTACGTTTATTTCACGTATACGTATCAACAACTTTCTCGTACGACGTCATGTAACGCAGTTGTATACAACTATAGTATGTAATAATAAGAGTATAATCTTTACACCATCTATTGACAAAAACATTCGGCTATCAGTTTAGTTTGCGCTGCATAACAGCTATTCTACATATATTAAAAAAGGACATATTTAAGACGTAAAAGACTAAATATTTAATAATTGACTACTTTATTACGGAGAAAGATTTACGAAATTTAAAACGAAATTGTAGTCATATATATAATATTGAGGCACACTGTCTCTGTCCCTTTCTAATTGTTGAAATTTTTATAGCTCGTGCACATGGTGACGTGGGCTCGTGTTAGTCCGGTGGAAGCCCTGTCGTACTTCAGCCGCCAATACCCACCGCATCCATTATCCGCTCAGGCGGCTGTCTACACTCTGACGTCGTATCCTTCCTCGGCCGTGCTACTCTATATACCACAGCTGGTACAAGCTCTGCGCCATGACACCGTAAGTTGAAGCTTTGTTTTGAAATAAATTTTGGCGTTTCCGATAATCGGTGCTGGAGAGCTCGCGGATCACCGGATTCGTGAGCCAGTTTCGTTGAAGCTGTAATAGACGTCAAAAAGACTAACAGCGAAAACTTCACCGAACCCAGCAGCAGCAGGAATCGGAGCTGGATATCAAGGTTATAAATAAATATTATGGTTATAAAGAATCATTGGATTACCGTTGACATCTTGGGGGTACCACAATCGGCTAAATATTCTTTACTTTGAGGATTTGAGTTGTGTATATAGATGTTCCAATGTCCTACTTTATATCTATTAGGTTATAATTGCTATAGTGCGATGTACATTGACAGTTGCGCATTCGCTCCAACTCTACTTCAACTGTCACTTTGACTCTATGTATTAATTAAATTAAAATGATATTGACAATTATAAAAAATACAGAAACCACTCATATTTTTTAATAAAAATAATAGAATACAGTACTTCATAAAAATTTAATCGATTGTTACAAGTACTTAGTGTTGTAACTTGCTTAATTCCGAACGTCTATGTAGTTTTATCGTTACTTTTTTTTAGCGTCAAATAGCTAACACCCAATTTCACATATTCGCTCAGAATACTGCCTTTGATATATATGTCTGCTGGAACACGGAAAAACAATTTTGGCGGTAGGATAACATCGAGAGTGGTAGCTATCCAAGGCCGATTCCTCATTTGGTCTCCGATTTGGACCTGGAGCCTTCGTGTTAGAATTTATTTTGTAATAATCTATATTAGTCATTCAAAATAATTTTATTTTATTTGTAAAACAGATGGGCTACGTTGCGGAGTTGATAAAGTCGTTGGCTAAAAAGTCTCAAGTGGTCGCCCATCAGCTCATATGGAACATGCACACCAATATGTATACAGACGAGGAGATGCATCATAAAGATAGTAAGTTCGGACTTCATATTCCTAATATTTTAACTCTGGTGTGTCAGCAAAATCTTCTTTGAATTTTTGAATCTTTTTACCTTTTGTTCTTTTCTCCGCGGTGTAGTGGTTTAACCGCTTGCCTTGTAAAGCGGAGGTCCCGTGTTCGGTTCCCGGGCCACAAGAGTAGTGGAGTCTGGATAGTGGCATAGTTTTTCATACCCGCCTGCCTCGTTACCACTATCAATGTTAATCTACCGCCATAACAACATTACTGTTGTTCCGGCAGTCATACATGTGACAGCCAGATGAATTCTGGGCGAACACGCTTCACCATCTACGGCCTCATTGTCACTTATCATAAGGTAAAATAGAGGCCAAGTTTTAGCCCATAACCGATAAAAAAAAGTATTTTTTTATCATTTATAATGACTGAGTGATAAATTTCTCTCGATGTTAAATGACGGTCAGTCCCACAATTACAAAACCTTTTCATTGGAATGCTTTGGCTCTCATATATACGATGGGTACAAGTTATCTAGTGGTAATTAGCTAGGCGTGTACAGATAATTACAAAATCTAAAAAATGTCTTCATAATTGAACCAGGGGCATCCGTGTTAGGAAGCAAGTGGCTTTACTACTGGTTATCTACGTATGTCATCATAGCCCTCAAATGTCCAAACTCTGTTTTTATCTAATTCGATATTTAAACAGTACATTATCAGCTTCCTTATAATATTATTTATAATCATCTCATTTTTGCAGCGGCTCTCTACGACGTTCTAGAAGCGTTGACCAAGAGCATAGTGGACGGCCTCTCCGGACCTGCCAAAGCTTTCTACGAAAGAGAATTCGATTTCTTTAAGCAGATCACGAACATTAGTGGAGTTATCCGACCGTACCCGAAGGGTGCCGAACGCAAACGAGCCTGCTTAGAAGCGCTTAAAAACGTTAAGGTGAGTACTAATTACACATTACTTGCTGACTTTGTCTTGCCACAACTACTACATTAACACTACATACTACTACATCTATATTTAATCATCACCATCATGACTGTCAGTCCTCTGCTGGACATGAGCCTTCTTTAATGCCTTCCACCATATGCAGCCCTCTGTCTTGCATATTCTTCTCTTTGTCTTCTTAAACATGCTTGAATCATTCCATCTATATTTATTTTAAAGTAATTATTATTGGAAATTGTTTAGTGTCAATCTGGAAGAAATGCAAACATACAGTGATATATTTGCTGAAGAGGAAGATGGCCTTAGATAGGGCTACACCCTCCCATGTGCAAAGCTGATAGGCATCTGAATGTATGTTGGACTTGGTTTTCAATGTTACATTTTCTTTCTTTCAGGTACAACCAGGATGTTATCTGCCATCTAATCCTGATTCAATGGTGATAGACATAGATTATAAAAGCGGTAAGCATCCATTACTAGTTTTTGATAATAATTTATCTTAACAATTGAAATGTGATATTACCGTAATGTTTTATTGACGAACTTTTTTGTTATGATATAATTTAATTGCATAATAATGTTCTTAGTATGAAACATGTATAATTGTTTTAAAAACAATTTATTTAATATTCAGATCGATCTTCGCAACTGATATATCTAATGTGAAGAAATAGAAAACTATTACGGATTATGTAGTTTTTTTAAGGTTTAGATGTATCACCAGAGATAGAAATGATTGCGAAAACTAATATTTTTTTTGTGTTACAATCAGGTACACCGATGCAGAGTGCTGCCAAAGCGCCATTTCTTGCTAGGTTCAGGGTGCGCAAGTACGGCATCGCGGAAATGGAGACAGTGGCCATGGCGATCGCGTCTGGAGAAGATCCACCCACCGTGAGTTTGAAAATATTACAATATTTTGTAGTAAAATAGAGATACATCTCCGAGAAATTTAGTTTATCGTATCACAAAAAGTAATATACGCACATTCGTCTTATTAAGTTTAACTTAATATTAATTATTAGAATTTTTTATAATAATATACGGTTTTGTGACTTGATTTTCAATTGTAATAAGTTGTGTATAGTAAATAAATTTAAAAGATGTTATTTTATCCTCATGAACAATTTAAAAATTTAGTTTAGTCACGCCATAGTTTTTGTCACGCCACATTAGCCACACGGGTAAAAATTCTTCTCTTAAGACAAAAAAGTGTAAAATTGAGTTTACAAAAGATACCTTGGGATTGTGATTAGTGATATTTTGTTATGAATCATGATATTTTATCGTCACCGATGTACATATTAATTGGTGATACTTTTAGTCATGAGACTAATATCAAACACATCTAGCTACGTGTATTTTCATCATCATCATAATTTTTTTGTTTCAATTAAAATTCAAATAATTAGGAGGAAGGTAAAGACCGGTACACATCGATAGCGGCCGAAACCTGGCAGGCCGCCATCTTTAAAGTGGGCGACGACGTCAGGCAGGACATGCTAGCGTTACAAGTAATATCGTTGTTAAAAAATATATTCCAACAAGTCGGACTGGACCTCTACCTGTTCCCGTACAAAGTCGTCGCCACAGCGCCCGGGGTGAGTGAAATTTTACTGTTTTAGTTTTTTACTTCTAGAAATTTCTATTTTAAATGTGAAGCTTTGTTTAAAAATTATCTTACTTTTTTCCACCAACCTTTACTACTCTTATGCGAAAGGCTCGAATCTCTGGAGTGGAAACAAAGATGTTTTATAACTTTTCTTCAAATTTTATGAGTCTGACGCTCTACTTATTGTAAGGTCTCGAATCCCTGCAGTAGTAATATAAAATGGGCTGCTCATACAACCCAATAATAATGAATTCTATACATTTTATTACAAAAGCACAATATATCAATTGTTCGAAATGTTACAGTTATTTTATACCTATTCTAAAAATAAAGTTTTGAATGATAGTGATAACTTTACAGTGTGGCGTAATCGAGTGTGTGCCAAACGCAAAGTCGCGTGATCAGCTGGGGAGACAGACTGATATCGGGATGTACGAATATTTCATAAAGAAATACGGTGATGAGACTACAAGAGAATTTCAGGTATTCACATATTTTCAATTAAAAATATTATTATTTGATTACTATAAAGCTGCTATAATAGTTTTGCTGTATTCCGGCAGTCATATACACTGCCGGCCAAAAGTTTGAGACCACCTTGAAAAAATTACAATATTGAATAAAACTCCAAAAGTTAGTG
>DWQX01000793.1:0-35922 GCA_018245475.1 Pharmacophagus antenor
TATTTATATAAATAATATATAAGAATTTATAATATAAATCTGAATGTAAATTAATTACTACTGAAATTTAAAATGTTTTAATATATATTCATGGTACTGAAAACGTATTATAGGTAAACTAATGATGATGATGATAAAAGTTCTTAAACATACTCCTTAAAACATAGGGAAAGTATAAAAAAAATAATAGGCTGTAAGGTTTTTAATGTTTGCTTGTCCCGTATGAGATGAACTGAACAACAACACAACAAAAATTTAGCGCGCCAAAGTATATCTTTTAGTTTCACTAAGGCGCTTATTTGATTTGTAATAACAAAATATGATTGATCAAGCACTTGACGATAACATTTCAGAAAATGATGAAGAGGAAAGTTTTTTTCAAGATGTAGACATATTGCAAAAACATGGCATTAATGTGGCAGATATAAAAAAATTAAAAAGCGCTGGAATCTGTACGATCAAAGGCATTCAAATGTCCACAAAAAAGAAACTAAATAACATAAAAGGATTTTCAGAAACTAAAGTAGATAAAATTAAAGAAGCGTGTCAAAAAGTTGTTGCTCTCGGTTTTATGACTGCTCTAGATGTTAGTAATCGACGTAAACAAGTTTTTAAAATTAGTACTGGGAGTGTCGATTTAGAGTGAGTTGAATGTTACTATTGTCCAATATTTCTTTTCTTAATACGTCTCTGAATTTTTCTTAATAATACTTAACATTTTGACGTAAATATGTCTTTAGGCGTTTAGTAGTTCTTTATACATACTATCTAATTATGTAAGTATAATGCAGCAGTAATTATAGAACTTATAAAAAGCAGCGATAGAAATGTACATAACTGTTGATATAATTTTGTCCTGAATCCTTTTAGCCCTGAAACTTTTTAACTTTTTGCGGACGAAGAAGGTCGACCAGCAATGGTTAAGTTGTGAACGGGATCTTTTGTACAGTGGATTTAATTTAGAAGTTAAAAAATGTTTACTTTTAACGATACTAATTGTTATTATAACAAGAAAAATACTATTATAAGGAGTTCTTATCTAAATTGGTCGATTATATGGCAGCTCGTATACGCAACGGTAAAACCGTTTGGACAGCTACATGCCGACACTTGTCCGCAAAGGGTTAATTATGTAATATTTTATGATATGATTACAGTTATTTTTTATATTATAATTCAATTGAGTACTCATATAATTTAGCAAAATTGATGGCTATGCGTAAATGTTTCATGACTTAGATAATACAATATTTCACGCATTCTGCCCCTGAATTTTTAATTGAATTTCTTAACTGCAAAAATGCAGTGTTTTTGAAAGCACCAACAGATTTCTGGAAGAACGTCAATGTGTTAATTATTATATTTATAGACACGTATTAATAAACTTTAGTAAATGATAAAACAAATGTTTTTCAATTTGGAACATCAATTTGGAAGCCATTAAGCTACAATGAAAAGAATATTATTACAAACCTTTAGGTTCTTTTATAAATCTATACCAAAAGTCAGTAAAGTGATAAAACTTACATGAACTTTTTTTTTTAAGTTAAAGCTCTAGTTTTCTACGATCTCGGCTGTTTCTTGAGAGTTAGGAACTGTTTCTATTGTTGAAAAAAAGTGTCATATTAATACAAGTTTTAAAAGATGATGGTAACGTTAGAACGATACCATCACATAAATTGACCCGCTGCGTCATCAAAAACAAAAGTCGATATGATGAAAAAGTCTAAAACACAGGTATTAATAAAAAACAGTCAGACGTCTGACTCTAAATGTGGTTTAACATGAGATGATTTTACTTGATCTTACGAAATGACATTGGTTCTTAATAATTTGTTTTATAGCAAACTGTTGGCGGGCGGTATAGAGTCGATGGCTATAACAGAAGTATTCGGCGAGTTTCGTACCGGCAAAACTCAGCTGTCGCACACGCTTTGCGTTACAACACAAATACCGAATTCGTCAGGGTATCATGGTGGGAAGGTCATGTTCCTTGATACGGAGCACACTTTGTATCCTTTTCAATAAATATTTCATGTTTTTTTTTAATATAAACGCTACGAGTGGCGCGGGCGCATACAAAAAAAGTGCAACATATGCGCCGACCTATGGCTTAGAGCGCTAGCTGGTATGAATTATAAAAAAACTTTTAACATAATTACAGACTTGGTGTAAAAAACTTTGACTGCCTCAGTATGGCATAGTGATATACCGCTTGCCTTGTAACACGGGGTCCCGAATTAAATTACTGAGCCACAGGTATAACAGAGTTTGGATGATAAAATTTATGACATTCACAATTCCATAGCGGGCGACTCAGCACGTCCGCGCCTGTACTGTGCTCACTCTGGTATTGAGAATTTTTTATTGCTATTGTTTTTGGGTTCTGTTTTGTCCTCGTGGCTGCTCCGGCATACACGAGAATTTATTTACACAGGTTTGCGAGCCTCTCGTGCGCGATTACTTAGGGCTTAGATACATGCGTACGTCGAGCGGCTCCGCGTCACCCAGGGCTCCCGCGTGAATGTTTCGCGGGTCACGTCCGTGTGGGTGGTGCACATCACCCATTTTTTTTTTGAAGATGTACTATATTATTTAAAGTGCCATGTTTGTATTTTGAAGGAGCGGTATTTGTTACTTTGGTTTACTGTGCTCAACTCTATACCTGCTATTTGATACAGGTATATTGTTGCCATTTGGTTAGTGGCTCGTGTTGGGTGCCATTAATTGATTTTAATCTTGACACTATTATATCAATATAATGTGTTTTGTAAATTTGCTCATAGCTGTTTCGTTCTTCGCTGTGGTAAGTAGATTAAAAGGTTCTATTTTCTTTATTTCACAGTAAAATATATATTCGGATCTGGTTTCGACAAATATGGGGCATTCTGTTAGTATGTGTGAGATATTTTGAGTGGTTTGACTGTCGCAGGGACAGCGATCGTTATCAGTGATTTTAAATTTATGTAAGTATGATTTGTGATATTCGTGTCCAGTAAGTATTTGTGTCATTGCGAATGAAGTTTGTGTGTTGTACCTAAATTCTGTTATATCACTGATGTTTTTAAAGAATGTCTGTACAAGCTCCTTGAGGGGCAGATGCATAATCATCTTGCCACGCTCTTAAAGTCGACTCTCTCAATTGGCGCTTTACGTGGGATAGTGGGAACACATTCATGAGGCATGCTGTCTTCTTAGCAGCCGCCTCTTAAGCTGCAGCGTCTGCGAGTTCATTGCCATCTATGCCCACGTGCGCCTTTGTCCACACGAATCCTACTAAGTTTTTTATTTTTAAATGGTGTAAGCTATGATGGATTCTGTTCACTAGTGGATCTGTATTACTTCTGTCCTAGATAGCTTTTAGTGAAGAGAGAGAATCTGTGAAGATGGTGGCCGAGGAGTGGCTGCTGTTACCCAGCCACTGCCAGGCTTGGGCTATTTCGTAAAGTTCGCATATAAAGACGGAAGCGGTGCGACAAAGTTTAAGTTTTTTAGTTATGGGTGGTTGGTTTGGAAGAAGGATCACATAAGCTGTTCCTGTTTCTCCGGAATCTAATTTGTTCCCGTCTGTAAATATGTTGGGACCATCAGGGTTAGTCAGTCTGTCTATTTCGTCATGCGTTGTGGCCTCTTTGTAGGTGATATCTAGCCAGACTGCCGGGTGCAATAGGTCTCTCACTTTTACACGTTTGTATAAGTGGATATCCTCCGGCAAGTCCGGCGATGCTCCCTCCTTTTTCACTTGGTCGAGCTCCTATGTCTCCTTCACTACCAAGTGCAGATATGGGAATTGGGCGAGGGCTTCCGCAGCAACCGCAGACACTGTGTGGAATCCCTTAAGTCCCTTATGGCGAATCCTCTCTGAAATTATCGTAGGGCATAGCGTACAGAGTAGAACTTTATAGCCGAGCCCCAGATGCCTGCCGCGTAGGTAATTATGCGGGTAATAACCTGTCGATGGATGGATTCGATGTTTTGTGTATGTACGCCCCAGGTGGGTCTGACGAATTTACTAAGATTATTAAATATTCTTGTCGCCTTCTTGATGACGTAATTGGCATGTTGGATGAATTTTAGCCAGCTGTCGATGATTACGCCTTAAAGTTTTAGCTGGTCTGATAGGGGGATCTGAGTGTCACACATTTTTAGTTGGACTCTTTTGGCTTTTGTTGAATGGGATCGCCTGTGTCTTTTCAGGGCCGAACTGCAGTTTGACTCGATCGCCCCATGTCTGAATGCCAGTGAGGCACGTAGTGGTAGTGGTCTCCACCTCCTCTCTAGTATTGTCCTCTACAATAAGCAGCACATCATCAGCGAATGCCTGAATGTGGGTGCTTTCCGGCAGCGGTAGCGTCAGAAGTTCATCCAGGATTAAGTTCCAGAACACTGGTCCGCAGGCTGACCCTTGGACGCATCCTTTAGACAAAGTCTTGGTCGCTATGCCGTTGGCGTAGCTCAGCGAAATAGTTCTGTCCCGGAAATAATCCTGAACGAGCCTATAGATATTCTTTGGGCATTTGATGTGTCTTAACCTCTTGTAGAGGGCAGGCCACCAAGCCTTATCAAAGGCGGCATTGATATCCAACGACACCGCTACCACTTCGCGCCTCTTGCGTTATTTAGGGCGTCTGTCGTGGAGGTCTGCTCCCTGAAGCCATATTGTTGCCGGCTCGTGGTGGTTTCTGTCTCTACTTTATACATGATTCTTTTAATCATGAGTTTTTCTAAGACCTTTCCAAAGACCGGGATAAGACCTATAGGTCGGTAGGAACTGAGCGACTCCATGTCAGTTTTATTTGGTTTTGGCAAAGTTTTCACTAACGCCTTTTTCCAGGCTTTTGGAAAATGACCTATATCTAGACATCTATTGTAAAGCGCTGTTATGAACTCAGGCTTAGAGTTGAAGACCTCCCGACAGATGTTCGCCCTTAGATGATCCGCCCCTGGGACATTTTTGGCGCTGATATACGAGAGGCACTCCAGAACCTCGCCGACCGAGAACGGATGATCGTCCTCCGTCTTCGGCATTTCTATCATTGAGTTACGAAGCTCTCGATGCCTTTATTTAAGACTCGATAAAATTTGTGCACGTCTGCTATATATTTGGGCTTCAAAGCGTAACGTAAGTGTAGCGTACGTGAAGTTATGATAAAGAAAAAAATAAAGAGAATTTTGTTTACATGGCTCTGTTACATGAAATAAAGTTTTAATTTTGTTTAAAGAATTATACTTGAAAACAATTATAAAAACGTAAATTCTTTCGTATACAAAATTTCTTTTCATGACATTATCTATAAAAATACACTTAATCTCTAATAATGTCAGAAACTAAACAGGACTACAAACACAAATACTTTTAATTAAATAAATAGTACTATAACTATTTGTTTCGTTTAACATAGTGTTGTTATTAAATCATATTATAAAATAAATAAAAAAATTACCTTAACAATGTTTTAGTCGGCCAGACAGATTGAGGCCGATTGCGGATAGATTTAATTTAGATCAAACTGCTGTTTTAGACAACGTACTCTATGCAAGAGCTTACACGTCTGAACACCAGGTAAAATAAAAATAAGAAATACAAGCAAACGTCTGCTGGAAATAAATATAAATAGGTTATTTTGCCCAAAAAATATAGGCCGAACTGCTGGATTACGTAGCAGCGAAGTTCCATGAAGAGGCAGGACTTTTCAAGCTCCTAATAATCGACTCTATAATGGCTTTGTTCAGAGTCGATTTCTCTGGTCGCGGGGAGCTGGCCGATAGACAGCAAAAGCTGGCGCAGGTGCTGTCGCGATTACAAAAGGTGGGTCATTCTCTAGCAAAGTTATACTTTTATTATTATATAACCATCACTTAAAATAATTCGATGTCATGGTATTACCATTTCATTCTTCTTATGAATGATCGCAGGCACAGGTGAAAAATTTACTGGCTGTGAATTTTTTATGTACTCTCAAAATTAAATCAACTATCAATTACAACATTTTGATAGCATTTGTAAGCTTGATTTTACCCAGAAACATGCGAAGCAACACGCGAAATTTAAATGAACATCGAATTATACAAATTGTTGATTTACAATTGATGTTTATTCCGAACACAATAAATCTTAAAAATGTCTGCTATGACAAAAGCATTAGTCTAGTAGAAGTATTTGATATTCCTTTCAGACGTTATATAGTCGGTGGAAAACAACGGTGACACAAATAATTAATTTAATTTTTTTCTTTCCTTAAAAGTTCGAAAACAACGATTATAGTATCAGAATGCTAAAATAAAAATAACAAAAAAAAAACATTTCTAAAAATTATCATGCGTTTTAGAGAGAATTCATGAAACTAATAATTAAATTACTTTATAAACCCCAATATTTGATTTAGAGCAAGAATTAATTATATAAATATTTTTTTTTACTGAATAATTAGTCTCAAACATTAGCATATTTGGAAGATCAGAAGGTGAAGAGATAATAGACATCCGGGAATACGATTGTCGCCCCCATTTTAAATATCAGTTGATATAGCTACGAATACATAAATAGAAAAACGATGAATTACTGACCGTGAATAATATGTATTTGAAGTATAGAAAAAATAAAAGGTCACTCGAGTTAAAGAAAATACAATGTTAAAGTTTGATCAATAATAATTTATTTTAATGCTGTTATTCATTTTCCAACTTTCTTATTACTAAATATGAAATGGTATAACAAAATTTATAAAGTAAATTAAAAAATCTTCCAGTCAAAAGAAATCAAACCTATTCTGCCAGTCATTAGATCTATGACTATTTTCGAAATTGAGTCTGCCAGTATGGATTGTATCAATCCCACCATCCATTATACTCATGTGACTGTGTTTACATAAAAATGTATTCCTTTTTTACTTATTCTGTTCACATTCAATCAGCAAATGTTGAACATCATCAACTTGAATACAGCTGTTTTACATGTTGGGGAATCATTTATTTTCATAAGAAATGCAAACTTTGCTGATGGTATGTGACCAGAACGAAGTCTAAATGCCACTTTAAGAACACGTCTACTAAAATCACAATTATCACACCAGGGTACTCGGCACGGCCCATTTTGTGTAGTCCAATACCAGATGCCCTTTCTTGGCTTATGTTACAAAAATATTTCTTCCAATTATTGTAGCAGATATTTTTGTATTTTGGATAATATTCAAAATAATCTGGTACAAAGCTAAAATATGTCCCATTTTTCACAGCTAACGTAGCTAATTGGTCAGCTTTTTCATTACCTTTAAGACTAATATGTGCTAGAACCCATTGCAATGTAATGCGTATTTTATTGCGAGTAAAGTTTTGAATGATATTTAAAATCTCAGTCATCGAGCTACCTCTTCCTTCAGAGGTGCAACGAGCTAAATGTTGGAGAGCGTTTTTGCTATCGCAAAATATAACGCTGTTTTCAAATTTAATTTTTCGATATACTTTAATGCTTGAAAAGCGAAAGTATTAAAAAGTTAGTTCCCCTAAAAGCAAAGATAATGAATGGGATTTTAGTCGATGCTAAATTATATATAATCCGTTCTTGCTTGCTTGCTTGTAGAGGTATATTCCCCGTGAAACAAAAAAAGAAAAAAAATAATATTCTACATAAATAAATTTCTAGACATCTTTATTCGTTCTTTATTTATTTACCTAATTAGATTGATAAAGATGTTACGGTAAAATCAAAACATAAAGTGTCTTTATATTTTGCTGATATGAAATCAATTATTCTTCAAACAAATACTCTTCTGCAACTGATTACTAAAAATAATACGGCGCAGTCTTTACTTAAAGGTACATGTTATATTACTTGAAAAGTAGGTAAAATATATAGTTACAATTTTACATTAATTGACATCACTGAAACATTCACTGTAATTAAATAAACATGTACTGCGATATTTTTAACGCATTAAAAATGTTAAATTTGAATCTTGTATTTAGATATCTGAGGAGTACAACGTTGCTGTGTTTATAACAAACCAAATGACTGCGGATCCTGGTGCAACATTGTCATTTCAAGCGGATCCTAAGAAACCTATAGGTGGTAATATTTTAGCCCATGCGTCCACCACAAGGATCGCATTAAGGAAAGGAAGAGGAGAACACAGAATTGCTAAAATCTACGATTCACCAGACTTACCTGAAAGCGAAGCAACTTTTGCGATAACTAATGGCGGAGTATCTGACGCTAAAGATTAATAAAAAAAATTTTACTGTCATAAATTCCTATTTTATTTATAATTATTACCTGTATTTAGTAATAAGCTTTTTTTATTTTTTTTTAATAATTTGAATACTGTACTGTTAACCAGTTAACTGGGTATGACGAAATTGTTCATCATGCTGGTAAGATTATTTCAATGGGATATCGAAAATTTTCTTCCATTTTTTTGCAATCTGTCATTCGACCGTTGTTCAAGAAAAATCGATTAATGGAAACACTTGTCTGTTCATAATTTGTGATAACACTCCTAATTTGCACAACATAATTTCATTTTAATCTGCATTTCAGTATTTTACATATTAGTAATACGACTCTTTGGAAGAATCTCGAATCTTTGGAAGACGACATAACAAACTACATGACATCCGACTCTTCAAGAGTAACGAGGAGATGCAAATTATGCTATTCCAAAGGTCTTAGGAA
This sequence comes from Pharmacophagus antenor, assembly GCA_018245475.1. Taxonomy (NCBI): domain Eukaryota; kingdom Metazoa; phylum Arthropoda; class Insecta; order Lepidoptera; family Papilionidae; genus Pharmacophagus; species Pharmacophagus antenor. The sequence continues at coordinate 8,672 of DWQX01000793.1, forward strand.
AAAATCGAGATTTTGGTGTCCCGACTGCAGCGTTGCTTTGTGTATGCCGCATTGCTTTAGGGTATATCATACAAAATAATTGTTTAAATTTGTTCAATCAATTTGGTTTTTCCGGATTCAAAATGTATGGTTTTAATATTTAATATATGAAATACTTTAAAACGATATATTCCTTGCGATATGCTGAAATTACTGCAAAGGGAAAAGTCCCCTTTGTGAAAAGATTTTACGGAAAGCTTATTACCCAGTTAACAGGTTAAATGTTAAAAGTACGAGCAGAGACAAATCTCAGAAATAATCTGTTGCATGCAGAATGCAACAGATTATTTCTGATAGATAGATATTAAAATGCGTGTTATTATTTATATGTTCTATTATATAAAATTTATATTATAATTATTTACAAAATTATTTATTATGTAAGCATCTGAACATCGAATAATCTGTTCATAACACTTATAATACATTTCAAGTTATAAATTTATTGCAATTTGACGTCTGACGCTGATTTTGACTGTGATAAAAAAATATTAACTAACATTGCCGATAAAACAAAACTTTCATTTTATCATTAATATTAAAAACTGAATGAGTTTAATAAAAATATGCAAATTTATAAATCACTATCATTTATGTATATATAACTCTGTCGTATATATAATAATCAATTTTAAAAATTATACATCGGTATGCGAATGAAGTGAACGGCCTTATAATTGATAAATTGAATAAATCAGACGATTTGAAATAGCCTCCGTATGTGAAAGAGATCGTATATGTACAAAATCAAAGTTCAAACATTTACCAGACGGTTTCGTATTCGTCATTCGCAGTGGCGTGACTTGTATGAGCCAATTAAGTTAGTTTTCACGATTAGATAACATTGTGCACGTTTTTGTCATTAATGTAATAGTATGCGTATGGTTTATTTTATCACAACAGAAAATATGAATCAATTAATATTAACCCCCTATTTTTGTAAGCTTTCTAGTTTGAATACTCTTCGCAAAATCATGTTTTTGTGATTGATATTTATTTTGTTTATTAAAGTAACTGACCTTTTATTTAAACATTTTATTATTTTTTAGTCAGTAAGGACTCAAAGGTTTTACTCTCGTTCTTCTTTTTACAATATATCCATAGCTTTTTGTGCTTAAGCATGTTTGTGCATAAGTTTTCAGGTTTTTCATTGTAGTTTATAAAATTTCTGTTGTACCAATCTTATAATACAATATTTTAAGAGCTACAATGAACTTCAACCTAGTTACCACAAGGATAACATTATTTGTGATAACTACTGCAAACACAATGTTACCCAGGCACTAGAAGATACTTTTTGTTGGTTTTAAGTAGAGCAGACCTTGTATCAATTGTACATAGAGCTACAATTTATATAATATAATAATACCATTGTCACACAAGGTGAGGTGAATTTCAATGGTTTGAATGATGTGAAATTATAAGTAGAAATTATAACTTTCCACTACATTCATGTGTACATATATAATTTATTCTTTTATCATATTTATTTTACATAAAAATTAATTTCTAATGAAATGTGCGATAAACCGCTTTGGATTACTAAATAACGTTAATGATTCCCGTAGTTTGATAAAATTTTTAGACGAAAATACTAATGCAGAAATATAGTATAATATTTAATGTTTATCTTTCGGTACTCGAATTAATAATGAGAATGCAGTTATTTCGTACTATAGCGAAGGTTATCTATTATACTGAAAGTTATAGTGCATCAGGATATCCGGTGGTGAAGAGGGAAATAGGCCAGTTTAACGCCTGTTATAAATGTACTTGTCAGAATGACAAAATTAATACAATATATATATATATACATTTGTTTTACTACTCTGACTTGTGTTTTTGTATACATTTTTGTGAATTGCTACTTTTCTAGTATTGTATAAAGGAACTTGTAGCTAAAAAAAAATTTTCAATAAAAAACGCCAAATATTTTGATTCTACGAACAGATTATCATCTACAAAAATATTTTATTTCATATCAACATTATTGGACATGACTGTTACAGTAAGTGGTAAATAACAACTTTCAACATGAACAATATTTTATGTTTACGACAGAACATAAGTACTTTAATTTTTTAAAACTTTCGTCATTGACATGTTATAGGTATTATATCCAATGAACGAATGACTAATATCATGCCATGTGTGGCTCTTCACTTAAATTCACACCTTACTTTCGTTGTCGTTCATCATTCTTTAGTTCGCATTTGAAATTGTCAAGAGTAGAAGTGTCCTTTAAAATTAATAATATTATCGGTTAGAATTTACAATTTTTTATTTGATTTTCTTCAATTTATCAATTCCATATTCACATCGAAATAATACTATAATAAATTAAAAACATGAGCGATAATAAAAATGATAAAAAAGAAATTCGCGTTTGGTGTGATGGATGGTAACTAAATGAAATTATTTTCAATTTTATTGAATACTTAATGTATTACCCTGTACCATATAAAATATGTTGTTCACTAAATTCATGACTATATACCTTGTTCATATTAATTTTTATTCATAATTTACAAAAAAAGTTATCGAAAACTAAAGTGGTCATATAATATTATACAGAATTTGGGTAAAACGTTTTTTTTGTATAATATAACTTTTTAAATACAATTCCAGTTACGATATGGTCCACTTTGGTCATGCGAATTCTCTACGACAGGCTAAAGCATTGGGTGATGTGTTAATTGTTGGTGTACATACTGATGAAGAGATTGCTAAGCATAAAGGACCTCCAGTATTCACTCAAGAAGAACGCTATAAAATGGTCCGTGCTATTAAATGGGTAGACCAGGTGGTAGAGGGGGCACCCTATGTAACAACTTTGGAAACTTTAGACAAATTTCAATGTGATTTTTGTGTCCATGGTGGTAAGCTTATTTTAATTTATCTGGTTTTGAATTATAATATCGAAAACAAAATTAACTTATATGATAATGTACACTTTCTGTCAATGTTTTTATTTTTCTTTTTTTTTTAGTGGATTGTCTGGAAGAGATAGCTTTCATAGTGATAAGACCTCCCATTGTACTTTTATATAATTGTTTATTTTTAATTGTGTTGTAACTTTGCTTTTATTTTTTTCGTGTACAAAAAAAGTATAATATTATTATATATTACACATTTCCTTGAAGGTTTATTCTGTAGTAATAAAAGTTTATAGTTTTTTGAATAATCATAAAGAAATCAAATTGTTTATTTATATTGTTTGAGATTTTAATATCAGTTAAATATGTAAGATATAAATCCTGTCACTGTCAAGCTAAAGTTTATTATTAAAATTGTTCATAGTTAATAATATCGTTGGTGAGTTACCACAGCATGCATTGTATTAATTACATAAATTTCTTCTTGTCATTAATAAATATATAACAAAATTGAGAATTAAACAAAAAACTGTTCTACAATTTGTACAGATCCTAATTCTTTTTTCAAAATTTCTTCTAATCTGTTTTCTATTTTGGATCTTCCAGATGATATCACAGTTACTGCAGATGGTGTAGACACATACCATTTAGTAAAGGAAGCTGGCCGATACAGGTTAAATGCTTGTATGATGATACTATTAAGTCACACTTTATTATATTTGTGATTTTTATTTCTGTTTTAGAGAAGTCTCCAGGACTGCTGGTGTCTCTACAACAGACTTGGTTGGAAGAATGTTACTGCTAACAAGAGAACATTTCAAGTAAAACATTTAGTAGCATATTTTTCTTGCATTTATGAATCATATTATTAAACATTTAATTTTCTTAATTAAGTGTTTATGTAATTATTCTAGCACATAAATACTTAACAAGCTAAACTAACTATATGCTCTGTACTGAAATTTTAGAGGCACTTTTTAAATTATGAATAAAAAATTTCTTTTTTCACCACACAGCATTATGGGGAACAAATTAATGTATCTTGTCTGCTGACTGAGCATTCCCATACTTCATTGATAATAATAATTTTGTCTTTGATTACTTACAGAAAAACTACATTGGCATGGCTAGCTTCCTTGTATGTTTTAAATTGTGTTTTTTTTTCATAAATATAAAATGATTTCATTATATATTGACAAGTTAATTTCATTGTAATACAAATAATTTACAAATCCTAATTATGTAAATTTAACATTGCAGTCTTTCTCAGTAGTCTAGGCATAGATAATGTAATATTATAGTATTTTTTAAATTAAATAGAGAAATTATTTCCAATTAATTTAAATTAAGTGGCACTTGAAACTTATTCATTTAATATTAGACTTTATTACTTTTCATATTATGCATCCGATCTGATATTTAAGCATAGTCATTGTCGAGCTAAATTAAGTGTCCTTTTTAGGAGGGGTGACAAAGAATACACAGTTGCATTGGAACACTCATCAAATCTTGGCACTGACTCTACTGCTAGATCACCATACACTGGATGCTCACAGTTTCTTCCAACAACACAGAAGATAATTCAGTTCAGTAATGGACTCTCTCCAAAACCAACTGATAAAGTAACTTACCTTACCATTTTTAACTTAATTTCTTTTATTTAATCTACAAAACCAGCAAAAATGCCATAGTATAGTAATTATATGCACTATAAAAGACAAAAAAATCTTCAGGGTTGGACACATTGGCGACGGCATAACCTCTATAATTGAGTGAACTCGCTGTTAGTCTAATTGACGACTTCTACAGCTTCACCGGTCACATGGCGCTGGCATGACCCATCAAAGGATCATAAATAAATGGTCAACTTATCGCGCCGGCGTCAACGTGTAAAAAAAAAACTGCAGCCTAGGCGACTCGCATGCATGTGTACTATTCACATGTAATTCTCTAAATATTATGAAGAACCTACATTTAAATAAGATAAAAAAAAAAAAACAAAAATTCAAACATTTAGGGGTTTTAATTTTAGTTACTGAAACCCTAACTATTTTGCAAAATTAAAAGTTACTTAATTTTATCCTTGTATTCAAAGCTATCTACCAGTGAATGCTGTTTTGGTACTCCCAAAAACACAGAAACATTAAAAATATGTATTAAATAATCTTTTCGCCATTAAATTAAACATTTCAATTTTATTTATAAGTAAATATTACAAACATTTAGAATTTTTTATTCATCAATTGCGTAACTAATTAAACAGGTGGTGTACGTAGCGGGAGCTTTCGACCTGTTTCACGTTGGTCACCTTGACTTTTTGGAAGTTGCACACGCTCATGGTGATTTCCTCATTGTGGGTTTGCATACCGACTTAGAGGTCAATCGCTATAAAGGATCTAACTACCCAATAATGAATTTGCACGAGCGCGTGCTCTCTGTACTTGCATGTAAGGTAAATATTTTTAAATCATGGTACATGCTATAACCAATTGCCGTAAATGTTTTTTAGCGTTTAAGCAGCAAGCCATCGTTATCCTACCATCCCTTGTACAGGATAAAAACAAAATTGTTGTTACACTATTCCTATTTTTCGCATTAAAAAAAATTAGCTTTCTGAACCTTGATTAGACACGAAGACCGGTCTTAGACTTAACTTGGAGGTCTTATTTCCAATATCAAAATTTTTCGTAATTTACAAAAAAAAACCATCAGTGTTGTAAGTTCATGTTAAAAGTTACTTTGGAAGGATATATGTTTGGGTTCATAGTAAGTATCCTTTGATTTAGCAATAAATCTACTCTTGGTTATTAATTTTAAATGACTGGCTCGGCGGTGCTGTGCTTTACCGCTTGTCTTATAACACGAAGGTCCAAGGATCAATTCAGGAGCCAAATAAGTTGTGGATTCTGGATCGTGATAGGGTTTATTAAACTCGCCTGGCTAGGTACCACTTTCAATGACAACCTGCCGCCATAACAGAGTTTCTGTAATCTGGTAAATGTGACATTCAGAGCAAGTTCGCTTTACCATTTACGACCCCATTGTCTTTTAATATCGTGTGAAATTAGCTAAAGTCCATTTACATTTACCTGTTGTTAATAAAAAAAAAAATTGAACGAAGCAATTTCTTTTAAACGTTAAATAAAATTTGACGAAATAATTTAAACCGATTTAATCAAAACGGGACGCGGTAATTAATACTATATATATAAAATAATATCCTAAGACACTTAATATTACAGTATGTACACGAAGTTGTAATAGGCGCACCCTACAGTGTGACTGCTGAACTGATGGACCATTTCAAAGTACAAGTGGTGTGCCACGGGCTTACGCCGATTGCAACTGATGCCGACGGATCTGACCCATACGCAGTGCCTAAACAAAGGGGATGTTTCAAGGTAAAGAAATTAGTTAATATGAAACTGCTTATCTAATCTTATATTTCTATAAAAGATAGTGCCGTGAATACTTACTTTTTAACCCACCTACCCCAAGGATCTGTCTATTTGTATTATTATAGCTGATAAACAACATCTGATTTTATACAGTTTTTTCTTTGTTTGTAAAACTGACTCTGGAGTCTAATGTTTTTAGTAGTTACTTGAATAAAAAAAACCTTTTGGAAAACCAAGCCAACAATCGTTGTATGTATAGTTGGTTATTCTATCAACAAGTTCTGCATCCTATGCATGCACAACACAAAGCACTGCCCATTATACTTAGAATATAAAGTTTGTGTTAAAAATGGGCTGAAAATAGTCGGCACATAAAGTAATGCAAATCTTGTAGGATATTAAAACAGGCTTTGCTGGAGTTCAACACGAAAGTTCATAGACCTCTATGAAATAGAGGCCTATGAAGTTCAGTATAAATATATAAAGTGGAACAGAAGCAAATAGAGTCTATTTGCTTCTGATCCACTTTATACTTGATCCATTAGAGCATAAAATTATTATTTGTGTTTACTTTATTGAAACAAATTATATTGTAAAGTGCGCCCTAACTATACAATTACTGACTCCCCTGTGACGCTATAGTTTTCTTCTTACCTTATAACGCCTATATCCTGGGTTTGTTTCCCAGCTACAGGTCTACTGGTGACTAGATGATGGTAGGGTTTTTCAAATCCATCAGACTAGCCAACACCCTCAATGTAAATCTGCCGCCATAACAGCATTACTATGTTCCGGCAGCAATGCATGTGCGAGTCAGAAGTATTCTGGGCGAAGTAACCTCGCTAACTACAGCATTATTGTCACAAACATTGGGTGCAATTGAAGTCAAGTTATAGCCAATACCTATAAAAAATTACTGTTCAGACCTAAACCACCAACTTTGGAACGGCTATTACCGTTTTGATCGATGATTCTAGTTGTGGTGAGTTACATCTCCCAGAGTAATCAGTACGTTGACGTTGAGTTCTTCGGAAAAAACACCAGACCTTTATATCCGATCTGGTGTTTTTTCTGGCTAAATTTATTATTTTCTTTGAACTGGATGTACAACGGCGATACTTTTGTCACTTACACCGATAATAATTTAATTATTTTATAATTTATGTTTTAGACATTGAACTCAGGAAACTCTATGACAACTGACGATATAGTTCAAAGAATAATACGACACCGTCTTGAATTCGAATTACGGAACAATCGTAAGGAGCAAAAAGAGTTGTCTCTAATGAAATCATTACATAAAGATCACATTAATCAAAATGGTGATTGTAAAATTGAGAGTAATACAAAGTAATTTTTATTAAAATGCCTCATGTTTCCATAGATCCTTCAAAATAATCAATAATATATTAAAATGTTTAATGCACGTTATTTAAATAGGTATGAATGAATGTTTAAATTTCCTCATTTACCCGCCTATTATTATATTCATAGTTTAATGCACTATGGCAATGTTGAAACATTGTAAAAATGTACATATAGTTTATGTTAATTAGTTTCTTTCAAGGATATGTGCGGTTTCCTTAGTTATTAGTATAATATCTATATTTATTTAAATTTTCATGTAACTGTTCTTTTCTTTATCTCACAAGTTAATGAAATTTTGACACAATATTGTTATATTATACAAAATTTATGTATTTCTTTAACAAGGTTTATTATGATTATGTTTTATGTCTATTATGAAAATGGATTTCTTATATAATTTATTTACACTCAATTTATCCTCTAATAAATTATTAGCAAAATCTACTATCTAATTATGCATAATTATTTTATAAACATTAAATACTTAGTCAATTTTATTTATTTATTTACGTCAAAGATATATTGCAAACCCATCTGGCAAACGCCTTTAACATGCTGCAAATTTTAATGATAACTAGTAACGATTTTATGTTTTCCTTCTTTATTATAAAGGAAATAGACTATAAAAATTCTTTTAAAACGCTTGGCTTTAAGACTATGTATAAATAAATGAGACTGCAATTGAAATTTTAAATAATGATAAGTGATAAGGAGGAGATGCATGCTATCCAAAATATTCTGGTATTTACACGTATTACTATCAACAGAGCAAATGACCGCAGATTGACATTAAGACTTTTGGAAAGGTAAGCAGATTCAAATAAACTACCGCCACTCAAACTTAATAAAAATGCAGACAATACATAACGGACTAAGCTTGCCTATTTACTGCTGCAGAATAGATTTGAACAGCCCAGTACTGATGTGTAACAATTTAAAGCAATTTTAAAAAGATACAGCATGAGAACGAAAATAAATTGAGCAGTTTTAGTTCAATAATGAAATCCTCTTTTTTTACCCGGATACATTTATGCAATGGCAAACTTGTATAATCCCGCGAATGTATTTAGGAAATCTTTACAGCAGAAAGAGATATATCAAATAATGTACCAAAGCTTTAAAATCTGGGTTATGAGCCCTTTTTATGTAATTGCGATTAAAATACGTTGTTGCGTGGATGTTGATTATATTTACCCATGCCGAGTTTCTTACACCAGAAAATGATTTTATTGAGACTGACTCTTAAAGAGATTTATGGCTCTTGTTATTTATTATTACATACCAATAGTAATTTTTTTTTATGATATAGAAAAATGTTATATTTTTATTCAGCTAGCAACATTAGTTTTAAATTCTAAAATGGCAAGTTTTACATCAATAATTCAAAATGGCAGGAAAATGTAGAATATACGTCTATTTCGAACTTTAAAAGACAATAAAATATAGTGAGTGACGTGGTGTAACGGAAATTTTGTGATTTTCTATTAAATGTTTAAAAGTGTTTTGTTCTTACTTTTTTTTTCTCCAATAAAACCGAAACATCAATACGAAAGGTAAGTTTTATGCTGCCGCCCACCTCAATTTCAATCTGTTCAAATGAAGACAAATATTTAATAATTGGTGTTATACTGAAACGTTTTAAATGTGTGCGATAGTAACTTTCTTGAAAAAAAAGACGCTGGTATCGTTTAATATATGTTTTGTTACGTATTATCTTAACGGTAACCAGACACTACGCTATATAAAGTTATTATTATCTGATTGATCAATCAATAAATAAAAGTTAAGTTTATCGTGCAGCAAATAGTTTGTTATCTCCTAGTCTAGTAATATTTTAATTTTTCATATTATTTTTTATAATTTTACATTATAGTTACGTAAAGTAGACTTTTTATATTTATGAAATATTATGTAAAAGTGTTTGAAAAAAAACAATGATATTCAAATTTATGCCTATTATAATATGATTTATACTTTTTTAGATGTGGAAGTAATAAATCACAGTTATAGAAATTGACAAAAATTTTCTGCCAATATTTTATTATAAAGCAACTGTCTGTAGCGGAATGAATTTACATTGTACAGTTCTTAAATAATTAGTTTAAAAAATGTAATATACATGTAATGATAATAGAATATTCTCTGTAGCTACAAATACAAAAAAAAATAAACAAAGAAATACTGTAAATCATAACATATTAGTACAAAATATTAAAACTACAACTAAAAACTGTTTGCAATGCATTAAACTTATGACACTCTTATTGTACAGAGAACAATAATAATAATTGTCATAATTCCTACATGTCCCTATCAGAAAAACCTTTCCACCTGTTAAAAAATAACCACTATTTATTAATTCATTCTTCTTTCTGACTTTGATTTATGAGAATTTATGTCTTAAATATGACAAAATTTAATTTATAAATTCTGTACAAACTACATGAAGTAACAAAATATTCTTAACATTTGCCTCTTAGTTAATGATTTTATATGTGTGTAATTTTGTGAAGTAATGCATTAGAATCTTCAGCTGTAACTGAACTAGTTCCGTGTTCGTATACCTTAATATTTTGAAACAATAATTCATTATTATCCCTCTCCTTGGCCAATATACAAAAGAACTAAATTCATATCCAACTTTATAGAAATATTGCTAAATCTTAGAAAATGGATATCTAGTCATAGCTATTACCACATGAAGAACATGCATTTAGCCATGGAGTTACCAATATAACCCATAAAAAAATAATAAATTAAAATAGATATTTACTAACATGATGAAAAATAGTAGAATGTCTCGATGACATGCTTGAACAACATCTATCAAGCATAAATGATAGTGTCGTTCACCATCCACCTTCAAGTTCTACCTATGTGACAAATAAGGAAAGGATCTTAATGAATGAATTGTTATTATAAACTAGTTTAGTTTTGCATATAATTTTATGCATGTCATATTTATCATCTTTACATATTTATATGTATATAATAATTATTATTACACTTAAAATTTGTTATAATCATTTTAGAGATTGAGTCCTAGTAACATGAAATTTGTACCATGGTTTTTATTTGTTAAGAAAAGGATTTTTGACATTCCACCTTTAAAGGGTATAAAAATTGGGAGTTCAAATGTCAATGAAGGTTTATTTTTTTCTGATGGAGGAGGAATCTTAATATGAAATACAAAAAATTACCATGCCCAGTGAAGCAGGTAGGTTATGGCTATCAAATTTTATAGGGAGAAGATCAACCGAAATTGAATTAGCTTGAAAAAATTCATATATTTTACTTAAATGGAAAACCTGACTTGGCATTTGGTTCATTGCAGTTGTAAAGAGGTAAGCAATATATGGGACAAAAATGTTCTCTGAAAAGATATACTATACTATTGTAGAATACTACAGAGAAAACAACATTTTCAAGCAATGCCTAGTTTTTATATAAAGAATTACAACAATGATAACATTTTCATCCTAAAATAAATATTTGAAATTTATAACTATATAAATTTTGATCCTCACCTGAAGTTGTTTTTGTGAAACAGATATATACTTTAACAGTACATGTTATACTCTAACTGATGCTCTCACAAGGAAACACCATAATTCATTACACTGGCCAAGTGTACCTGTCAGTTTCCTCTGAATATTTTCCTTCACTGGAAGCTTGACCTTTCTTGATACAATATCTATGCATTTTTGAATCTGAGCTATCATCTATTTACATCAATAAAGATACTTAGGTGTTATCCTATATATAACTAGTCCGGCAATAAATATAGTTCCATAAAAACTTTTAATTTTTTCGACCTTTTAATTATTTTGAACACGTTTATTATTCTAAAAATGTCTTTCAATTTTGCGCCCCTTCACATATTTTTTCGTGTTCATTATCATATTAGAATATGGAAAAGGGTGTTAAAGAGAATAGGATTGCAGTGAACACCTTGCATAAAAGTGTGTATGAAGCCGCCGGTCATATTCCAGACACTTCAAAAGCTTTGTATCAGCCGTATGTTCGTATATCGTTTTATTAACAGATACAACAACACTTCCCATGTCGAAGACCAACAAAGTTCACGGCGGCCGCGTGCTTTTAGAACTTTAAAAGCTGTTAATGCTGTTAAAGTCAGAATTCGTCGTAACCTCATATAGAAGCAAAAAATCTTATCGCGAGAAATGAGATTCCTATTAAGTATCCGTCGCGTATTATAAAACAAGACCTGAAGCTCGGTGTTTGTCGTCGATATACAGGACATGTCCGACATGTTACAAGTGATGAAAGTGGATCGATCAAAACGCCTTTTCTCAGGATACACAGGTGAAAGGCACAGAAATATCCTCTTCACCGATGAAAAAATGTTCAGGATTGAAGAACACTACAATAAGTAAAATGACAAAGTATAAGCTCACAGTTCTGCTGCTCAAGTGATCGAAAAGTTACAACGTATTCATCATCCTGCGTCAGTGATGGTTTGGTAGGGCGTGTTTTATCAAGGATTCACAAAACTACATTTTTTAAAAAAGGAGTGAAAACTTCAGCCAGTCTATCAAGATACAGTCTTGGATCGTGTTGTGAAACCTCTCAGCAATACACTTGCTAAAAATATAACGTGAACTTTCCAGCAGGACTGTACCTGGTCACAAGGCACGAACTATCCAAGCCTGGCTTAAAACCAACGTTCCGGACTTTATAAGAGCTGAAGACTAGCCTTCATCTAGCCCTGACCTCAACCTTTTAGACTTCAAATTAGGGTCAGTTTTAGAGGACATGGCCCACTCTAAACGATACGGAGCGAGTAACGAAATTTCCTTGGAAACTATGGGTAAATCCATAAATTCATGGCCAGACTGATTAAAGAACTGTAAAAGTCTAAGGTCTAAGGTGGCTATTTCGAAAAGAATATTTTTTTATTTTTCGCTGAGACTAATCAATATGTAATATACTCACCTTTTAGTAATATTACTTTACTTTATAAAGAAAAATGCAAATTCATTGGTAACAGAACTTATGGCTGGACTAGGTAGATATAGTTAACGCTTCGATCTACATTCGTCCCACAAAATACGCACTGTAATGAAACTGAACGGTTGTATTCTATAAAATCAAATCTTCTCCAGTTGTTGATTTGATAATATAAAAAATATCTTGGGAACGTAAGCAGCAGGGTCTGTTAGAGCTCGATGGATCAAGCTGATTAGTGTAGGAAAACGATGCGCAGGCGCCGCTCCTCACATTGCAGTTGAGGCCGTGAGTCAGTGGCGCCCAAAATAGCCCGCAAATGGGCGCCGCCTACCGTCCGGGGCGGGCGGTGGCTCGATAAGCTCAGTGGCAGCCGCGACGCCGCCGCCGCTACAGCAGCGGTCGAATTGGAGTGTAGTAACGTACTGAGGCACAGGCGGCGCCGGCGCGGGATGCGCCGCCATGCCGGTACGACATCGCGGACTCGGCGACGAGCTCGCACCTCCAGAGCCCAAACGCTGCAGACACTGCGACGGTAACGACTCAAACGATACTAAACCTAATCAAGAAGTTTCGTCGATAATCATTTCATTGGCAATGTCCCGTCAATGGATTGGAACTAACTTCAATATTTAAGATGAGGATAACACCAAATTGACCACTAGTTTTAAATTTATTTACTTTACTACTTAATTTTTTTATGATAGTTTATTGCTTTTCGATATCAACGACCACGTGTATTTTTCTTAATTTATCAATTGTATATATAATCGTAAATTATTATATGTTGCTCTAATGTAAACACGAATACAAAAAGAAATATTTCACAGATTTACTTGTTAATAATTTGAACTTACTTTAGTCTTACTTTTTTAACTTTTGTCTATCACGCTATATTATGCTTCTGTACAATGAATATTATAGTATTAATCATTCATTGTACAACATTCTTAATAAAATTTTAGAATATATTTTGTTCATACACATTGTTTTTATTTTTTGCTAAGTAAAGATTTTTGAAGTTTTAATTAATTACCATTATTTCACCCCTGATGTTTATGTTAATTTAAAGATACTCTTCTTACGAAAGCTTTCAATAATAAATATTGCATAACGGAACATGCAACCACATTGTTAGGAACTTGTTAGTACATAGTATTTAAAATAATAAAAAAAAAACAATAATAACAATAAGCAAAACATAAACAGGGATTGTTTAACATTATCAATAAAAAAAGTATTAAAAACATACATTTTAACAACTTTTAAAAAACTTAATTTATAAGCCGTATAAATTATTAAAATTGTTACAGTAAGATCTATATCTCTGTAAAATTTTTAAATGGTATCAGTATTCTGTTAGTTTTAATTACTCCTTACGGTTAATCACATAACGGATAAGTTAAAAAAGTACTAATGCTAATTTGACTGGCGCTCAAAACTCCTAACCTAATGGGCGTGTTAAACAGCAGAAAATTATCTTTAGACTGTCCTTAGTCACTGAAGTGTGTTATATGTGTCACGGAACGTCGAGAAAGGAAAGTGCATATAAATAGTGCCTGGAATGGTCCGCAGTAGGCCATCTTATATAATGAGGAGTATGTAAGCACAAAATGGACATTAAATATCTTCGAGTCCAACTTTGATTGTTAAACGGGCTATTTTTATATTACAATTAATTATAGGTATGTTTTTCTGATGGTTTGCGTTGTTTTTTTTTTCAAAGTTTACATTTTTTGGAAAGTTAATTGAAAATAGCAATCAATTTGTTATGAAAACAGTATATTTTTAATGATAGATGAAAGTAAAATATTATTTATTCAACATGTAAACCATTTATTAATCTTTAAGAAACACATTAAAAATTATTACCAATATTTGATTGCGGGAGTCATTAGATTGTAACTATAATCGCCTCCTCATATATATAGTCTTACGGAGAGAAATTTTACCTTCCGTGTCTGACAACCAGAGCTTCATTATGTACCGATCGCTAGTCTTTTTAATTAAGTTATAAAGTTGTATCAATTAGTGCACAATTTAAAAAAATATGTCAAAATCGCTTTGGCCAACTTTGATAAAATTACTATATGAATGTAAGTTGCTGTGAATAGTGACATGTATATTTTTTAATTCGTTTGTATATTTTTTTTTATATAAAACAAAATTAAATTACGAATAAGGTATTATCATATTTCTTAGCGAAACGACTGCCGGTTGAGATGATGGTTAGGACTTTTATACAGGCACGCGTCGTTTTATCTTCTCGAGATTTTAGAAGTCTTCTTACTCGCAAAAGACGATTTTGCTGTGGTTTACTATTTTGATTTCGGTAAAAGTGACCAATAAAATAAATTGACAATTTTAAAAACTGCGAAACCTATGCATACTATTACGTTCATAACGTTTATATTTATTTATCGGTTGGTTACAGTTAGTAACAAGTAAAAAGATGATAAGTAAAAACAAAATCACTAAACAAGGTTTCAACTATTTTTATGAGAACAACTTAGCGGTACTTCTTTGAATAACAAAGAATCTTGTTAGACTCATAGTTTCCAAAAAATAAAATAACAGGTACAAACTCAATTTTTCTATAAAATCATATTGGCTGTCTTTCGCAGTTGTCATTGTATTATTTTAGATAGTTTAATCAAACTGCTTCTCAGTTAAAATACAAAAGTCATGAGTTAACATCGTGAAAATAAATCTATTTATGCTGCGTGCGTTGGCGTTTTGGTTGTAGGTAATTCTGTCGCGCATAAGCACACAACGTTTGTTTTGAGGAATCGCAGTCATAATTATTCCGAGAAATGAAGCTCGTTGTACATTGTGTAATTAAACCGATATCGTTCAGGGTAAATCCGATGAATATAAATGGTTTAATGATACCTCAATGTTAGTTCTAAAAGAACTGAGCGAACGGTTGGTAGTGAGGTGCTTTACATCTTTTTTAATCTGTAATAGGCTAACGCTTCACTATAGTTGTTCAGCAGGCGAACTGTGCTGGGAACACAGGAATGCTGTTAAGATATTAGAATGAAGTTGACACGCTTAGCTCTAAGCGGGCGGGTAGAATAAACCTAACCATCATTAAAAGGAGCTTCGTTTTACATGGCAAGCGGTGAAACAGTTAAATACAGATAAGTAAACAGTAAAACTTGGACACATGCTTGTCATTGTCAATTTTTTTAATAAAACTTAATTTAGTTTCATCGTTAATTAGGTATATGTATTGAAATTATTTACATTTATTGAACATAAAAACCACAACCTTTCACAGCTATTATTTTATTTTCCTCGCCAACACAAATATTAAGCTTTTATTTATTAACCACGTCTGTGAAAATCACCAAAATTATCGGCCAACGTTCTTAAGTACAGTATGCAACCGTAGTAAATGTAGTATTTCTTGATCTCTGATAGAGACAATATTGGATATTTTATAGTTGGCGGTTAAATATAGAGTATAAGAGCTCGATATGTCGTTACAAATAGAAATTTGGCACTGGCTGTCTCTGGTTGTGTAATTCATATGTAAACTACTTGTTGTTTTTCAGTTTCGTATTTGTGTTTTTAGGTAAATAGAACAGATTGTATAATTATCCTTTAACACATTAAAACTGCCCCTAAAATTATGGCGATGTCCTTAAAATGTCTTTAATAATGAAATATCCATTTAATAAAATTTATATTTAATTATTAAAGATTAATTTAGTATTTTTATTTCATACATCTGTACGGCAAATTTAAACTCTATATACAATTGCATGTTAGTAGTATTAAATTTTTCTGAATAGTGAGATATGGTTTAGAAGAGAAATTAGCGAAGATGTTTCCATTTCAAATCCACCTTGACACTGTTGTTTTTACGATCTAATGTCAAAATTTACTCTTTTCTGTGTAAAAAACACATAAAATGTCAGATGGAAATGCTCTTAAAAGTTATTAAATTCTAAAATTAAAATTGTAATTTGACGTAGATTGGAAATATTTTGACTGTCTTTGTGGCGCAGTAGCTTACCCACTTGCCTTGTAATGCGGAGGTCCCGGCTTTTTTTTCCGGGCTACAGGAGTAATGAAGTCTGGATGGTGGTAGGATTTTTCAAACCCGCTTAGCTAGCTACCTTCCTAAATCTCAATTTGCCGCAGCATTACTGTGTTCCGGCAGTCATATATGTAAGAGCCGGATGTATTCTGGGCGAACACGTTTCACCATCTACATTCGTCATTGTCACTTAACATCAGGTCAACTCGATGCTAAGTGTTGACCCATAACCGATAAAATATATATATACAAAAATTTTATTTTTATACATCAATTACTGATAGCAGCAACTTCCACGATTAGATTAATTTTTTTTTTTTGGGGCGGGAGGAAATCTTTTTGAGTGCTAGTCACCCAAGGCCAGGACCGTCAGCTACGCACAGGCAGTGTGTGCGGCGCCAGCCCACTAAAACCCCCCTGTGACGACGCTGTAGCATGATCCGCGCCCCGGCGGCAGATTGGGCCGCCCAGCTGGTTGCCCTCGTCTCGTGTCCTTCTGGACGAACCACCAACTGGTGCAAGGCCAAAGCGCAAGCGGTGAACTGCCTAACTCACCGCCCGCTAGCCGGATCACGACGGTCGGAGATCATTGTTGACACCTGCGACCGCCAGCGGGTTCGTCGACGTCGGGAAGGAAGGGGGGGGGGTAAGCTCTCTCTCCCGTTCCGCTGCCTCCATAGCAGCCATGACCTACTCACAGAAGGCGACGGTAGACCACGAGCGCTATGGCTTCAAATCCCAGGGCACAAAGCCAGCAAGTACGCACGCCTCCTCGCGCGAAACGGTACGGTTTCCCCTGATTGCCCTAACGGGGATCACGCACTGCGCTAGATAAAGCAGCGTGATATTCTTGTTCAGGGACGGAGCCCAGACTGGGACCCCGTACAGGGCATCGCCCGCACCACCATCTCAAAGAAGCGGCGCACACCGGCGTGAGAGCACCCGACATTTGGCAACAAACGGACCAAAGCGGCCGCTGTTCTAATGAGTCGGGGGGCTAGGAGACGAAAGTGCTCGCAGAAACTCCAGCGATTGCCGAGGTAGAGTCCAAGGTACTTAATCGCGGGCTCCACCCCAATGCGTATTCTTCCAATTACCATGTGGGTCCTTGCGGGTGGTCCACGTCCGTTGGCCGTGAAAACACACGGCCTTGGACTTTTCAGGGCCACCCGGAGACCCAGTTGGCGGATTCGACCCACGACGAATGCCACACTTGCAGTGGCAAGATAGATAGACTCATGTATGGACTCCTCCCGGGCAACGACCAGCGTGTCGTCAGCGTAGCAGCGTGAGTGTACGCCTGGAAGGAGTGCACCCCTCAGCAACCAGTCGCAACCGATGTTCCAGAGCAGGGGTCCTAGTACGGACCCCTGGAGAACACCCCAACGAACCGGGTGCGTCACGTCCGAGGAAGGTGATGTGCCGCTCCGACAGGTAGGAGGTGACAATCCGTTGTAGATACTGAGGCATCCCATGGAATTGAAGTTCCTGGCGGATAACGGTCCAGGGCACGGTGTTAAACGCATTCGCGATATCTTACGATACCGCGATCGCAATCCTGCCCCGTGATGTCGCTTTCTCAGAGAAGGTTCGCACGCGCATGATCGTGTCGATCGTCGATCGGCCCTCCCTAAACCCGAACTGAATATCCGACAGATCGGGCCTTAAGTCTTCAGGTGTTGGACGAGGCAACGAGCGATTATGCGCTCAAAGAGCTTCGCCACCTCGTTGAGCAGCACTATGAAGCGGTAGGCGGAGGCAGAATCCGCAGACTGTGTTTCCTTCCTCAACAACACTAGTCCACCCGTCTTCCACTGTTAGGGGAAGCGGCCAGCCTCCTGGCACGCGCCCCGAATACCTCCATCGTTAGCATCCAGGCCCTTCCCGGGACACCATCGGGCCCGGGTGCTTTTTGCTGGCCGCGCAGATTGTCAAGAACCTTTGACAGTTTAAATTATTATGTTTACGCGAACTTCTGAGTCATTACTACGTATTCTATGTATTAGGCTGGGGAAGTTTCTTCGCATTTTATATAAATATTCAAAAATATTTTTTTATAAAGTTTATTTACATTTGACTAAAGTACGAAGGTGTAAATTTGTTACATAACTTTTTGCCATCTTGTAGGTAGGAACGTGATCCAATAGCTATAAAAGTTTTGGAGCTTCTGATCAAAAAACTGCGACAAGTGGTTTTGGCGATCCTCTCGTAATGTTAACCTAACACTGGCTAAGGAATTCTATAGAGACCGAAACAGGTGAAAATCTGAAGGTACAAGATCAGAACTATACGACGGATGCATTAACACCTCCCAGCCAAACTCGTAATTTTTGTTCAGTTAAACATGTGTAAAGTCTAGCGTTATCATGGTGAAAAACCGTACCCCCTCTGTTGATTAATTCTGGCCTCTTTACCTCAATTCTTTGCTTTAATCTCATTAGTTGTTCGCTGTACAATTCAAAATCGATGGTCCTGATTGGCGCTAACAGCTCATTAAGAATAATGTCCGTCCAATCCCACCATACACACAGCATCACCTTGTTGCGATTTAAACCGGATTTTGCCACAGTCTATGAACCCTGACCGGCCTTTGTTCACGATCTTTTTCGCACGTTCTTGTCGTACGTAATCCACTTTTCATCACCAGTTATCAGCTTCTTCAAAAATGGTTCAGTTTCATTACGTCGTAATAAAGAATCACAAACGAGTACACGGTTCATTAGGTTTTTTTCAGTGAGCTCATGAGGCACTCAAATATCGAGCTTTTTTGTGTACCCAGCTTTTATCAAATGCGCCAAAATCGTTTTGTGGTCAATTCCCAGTTCTCCAGCTACATTGAAAGTACTTATATGCCGATCTTGTTCCACTTTTTCAAAAATGGCATTAATTTTGTTCGTAACAGGGCGACTTGCATCTTTGATATCAAAATTTCCGGATTAAAACGCTTAAATCAAATTTGCCCTAGTCACACAGATACTGCATTATGTCAATAAACATCACAAATTTTTGTGTTACATTTTTACTTTTTACTCAATTTTTAAATTGTATTGAATTTATTAATTAGATTCACTCATTTTAACAATAAAAAAGAAACAAATCAAAATCACTTTTTTCTAATTTGAATTTGGAATTGTCTTCTTTAAAATTAAAACTTTTTAATGATACCAAAACTAGCCAGATACAAATGACATAGCCAAAGAGATTTTATTATAAGTTTATACATACTATATGCGATAAGACTCACCAATCTATTACATTCTTACTGTAGTATTTGATAGCCATTTGCTTTGCTGGTAATGACAAGAACTTATAAGCTTTATAAAGCGTTTATCTGCATGCTTCTTATTAATATATATTATGATTTATGTAGGGATGTCATCGGATAGTACTAATGCATGATGCACCGACAGGTTACACAAACCGTGTTACTGTTATCGTCAACAGGATCTTGGACTATTCTCAAATGCTCTTTGTTAAAAACCACTTTGGATTTCTATAAAATTTTAAAACTGAAGCAGCAAAATTAGAATGGTTGCGATTCTTGCACGGAACATGCTCATCTAGTACTTATATTTCCCTCAATTATTTTTAATTAACTTAGGCCTTAACTGACTTAAAATATATTACGTTATAGTATACATATTTAATGATGCCAAAACGATATCATATAGAAAGTTTGTACTTTTTGACATTGAGATCGTTGTATCTAGGATAGTTCGTCAAACTAAATGTTTGTTATTAATCGCTTAGCTCGCTGAAGAATGTTGATATTATTACATTTGATTAATGAATAAATTATATGATCATCATCATCATTATCAGCCTGTGTAAATCTACTGTTGGACATAGACCTTCCACCATATGTGGTCCTCTACTTCTCTCATCTGGCCGGTTCTCGCCGTCCTGACTAAATCATAAGTCCATCTAGTAGAAGGGCGCCCTACTCTCCTTCGTCCTATGCGCGGCCTCCACTCCAAAACTTTCTTCCCTTATCTGCTATCGGTGATTCAGCAGTTGTGGCCGGCCCAATGCCACTTTAACTTGCTGTCTTTAAGAGCATGTCGACCACTTTTGTTCTCCGTCTAATTTCTTGGTTTCGGATCTTATCCCATAGAGAAATACTGAGCATAGCTCTTTCCATAGCACGTTTAGTGACCTTAAGTCGCTGGACCGGCCCAGTGGTCAGAGTCCAAGTTTCCGCTCCGTAAGTGATCGCAGGGAGAACGCACTGGTTGAAATCTTTAGTCTTCAGACATTGAGGAATTTGCGAGGTGAGGATGTGCCGGAGTTTTCCAAATGCTGCCCATCCCATTCGAATGCGTCTATCAATCTCTTTATTAAAGACACCACAGCCAAGTTGTAAGACCTGTCCGAGGTGGACATAGTTTTTAACTACTTCAATTACTGGATCCTCGATGGTTACCGGGCTGGGGATAACAAGATCGTTAAACATGACTTTCGTCTTGTCTAAGTTCATCCGCAGCCCCAAGTATAGAGAGGCAATATTGTGATCGTTGAACATTCGGTTGAGATCCTCCAGCGATTAAGCCATTATGACAACATCATCCGCTAACCGAAGGTGTGAAATGTATTCACCGTTGACGTTGATGCCTCGCTCGTTCCAGTCCAGCGTCTTAAACACGTCTTCCAGCGCAGTCGTAAACAGTTTCGGTGATATGACATCCCCCTGTCTCACCCCTCTCTGCAGATGGATCGACTTACATTGCTGGCCATGGATGCGAACTATTATCGTTGTGGCGTCATATAGGCATTTCAGCACCGGGAAATAGCGGTAGTCTACTTGCCATCGCTGTAATGATTCCAGAACAGACCAGGTTTCGATACAAACGAAGGCTTTTTCATAGACCACCAAGGCCATACACAACGGCAAAAATGTACTCAGTGGTTTCTGTATAATCTGCCTTAGGGTATAGATGTGGTTCACAGTACTGTAGCCTTTACGAAACCCAGCCTGTTCCGCAAGTTGGTAGTTATTAAGCCTACGGGAGAGACGATTCGTGATAACCCATGAAATTACCTTATAAATATGGCTCAAGAACGCGATCGTTCTATAGTTCTTTAGTCAGGTTTTGTCACCTTTTTTAATGAACAGGACAACCATACTTCTGGTCCATACCAATGGTGTGGTTTCGTTGTGTAGAACGGTATTAAACAGGTGCTGTAGTACTTTCAGAACTGGAGTTCCTCCAGCTTTCGGCAGTTCTGTTGTAATACCATCCTCACCAGGAGCTCTTATCATTTTTCAGTTGTTCCAGAGCTATCTTAATCTCTCCTAGGCTGATGTCGAGGGCATCCTCCGTGTAGTATCGAGTTAGGGGAGCTCGGTTATCACTAGTGCGACCAGTAGGTGAAGGTGGAAGTGCATGAGCTGCGTAAAGTTTACTAAAGCTCTTACACAGATCTCTGGCGTCGAAGATACGATGCGACCATCTTCTCGCCGGAGTCTCGACAGACGAGATGTTACAATAAGTTGAGTAAAGACCTTTCAGACTTTGTTACGTTCAATCTCAGCTTCAATGCATTTTGCATTAAAGGTGCGATAATCCTGTCTTATTAACGGCCAAATGTTTTATTTAGGCCTGCGTATTCTGACGAAGCTTTTGCGGACGACGGAACCTCACGTCGTCTTCTCATGAGGGCCAGAGTCTCAGCGGTAAACTTAGTTTCAGAAACTAGTCTGCTTCCCAAAATGTTTACTGCCTACCACGCGTGGTGTTGCCGTTAAGCGCTACGACGTCTCGTCCATGTCCGCAGTAGGTTCCAGCAAATTTAATCGGTTTTGAAGTTTTAGTTGTAACTTATTTTAAAAACGTATGATTTGGGGAAAAGTTGGACGCAAGGTTTGCCGCATCATACGAATCCTTTCGAGCTTGTAATTGATATTTAAGGTGGTTCGTATTAGTCTGTAGTCGCTACCTTTGCTGAACCTATTGACCACCGAGACATCCTTAAATGTAATCTTTTTATCCGTGATGATGAAGTCAATTTCGTTCCTAGACACTTTATCGAGGCTCTGCTAGGTCTATCTTCGTTGGGGCCTCTTTTGGAAGAACCAGTTCATCGAATAGAGGACCTCTAAGATGAAGAAGTTGATCAGCATTTGTCCCCTTTGATTTCTTCACCCCAGACCATACCGTCAGATTACTGATTCATCTCCTTGTACTCCTACTTTGGCATTGAAGTCCCCAACAACAAGCGTAAAGTGGGTCTTGGTGGTACGATAAATGGCCGCTGATATATCTTCGTACATGACATCGACCTCTTCATCCGCGTGTGTCGTGTTTGGGGCATACACTTGAATGACCTTCAGAGCATATCTGTTCGTCAGTGTGAGTATGAGGTATGCCACCCTCGACGACATACTGGATATCTCCACAATGTTGCTGATGAGAGCTTAGTGGACGAGAAACCCGAGACCTCCTAGGGAGAGTTGGTCTCCTTTCCGGTAGTAAAAGAGGATTCCTGTCCCTAACTTCGGATTACGGGTAACCCCAGAATCTGCCATTTAATAGAATTCAATTCTACTTCCAACTCTCCTTTATCCTCATCTTGCCTTAGTGTCCGAGTGTTAAACGTGCCAATCGTCAGCTTATGATGGTGGCCCACCGACCGGAGATTCTTAGCACCCTCTATTCCGCCGTTACCATGACCGCCACCTTGGCCCGGAATATCGGTGCTGCCGGGTACTGGGGGCCGTAATTTATTTGTGCTTTTCATTTGGGGAGCTTATGCCATTAAGTCCCCAGCTCTCGGCATGCA
Source organism: Pharmacophagus antenor (assembly GCA_018245475.1). NCBI lineage: Eukaryota > Metazoa > Arthropoda > Insecta > Lepidoptera > Papilionidae > Pharmacophagus > Pharmacophagus antenor. The sequence continues at coordinate 32,149 of DWQX01000793.1, forward strand.
GGTTGGCGAATATAGGATTTGATGGAGAGAAATTTAAGAACTTTAGGGAGGAGTATGTCACTATTTGAATGGATGTTTGGAGAAGAATAGTTACAGCTGTGGTCTTCGGGGCGCGTACCCGTATCCATTGGAAAGATGAACCCACACGCATTTACATTATATCAAGGCACGCGATTATAATGAATAAAAAAAATAGCATAACAGGTTGAGACCGGCTATTCCTTTCCTGTTTATTGTATGCCGATAAGTAATGTAGGAAAAATGATCGTTTGCATGTATTATGATATAAATATAAGAAGTACATAACATTTAAGGTAATCTATGTTTTTCTTAAGCATATATATGTGAGGTCAAAAGAAATTGTTGTATAGCAACAGTACCAGGTGAAACATTTTTGATAACAATTTAGAGGTCCTATGTATTAAGGTGAAAACACGATAAATATTGTTAAGTAGGTAATATATGGTATGCAAAATTTGTAATATTGCGTCAAAATCCAGTACATTACGGTTATTTATAATTTTCTTAGTTTTAACAATATAGTAACGTAAGTAATTTACAAATGAAATGAACATGAGCCTATAGAATATTTATATGGTTTACAAAAGTTTGATTAAACAGGTGTATTATGTTATCAAAACTAATAGATTATCAAAGATTTATTTATTAAAACTAAATATAACTCTATATCAACTCTTCCGTGCTGCAGTATCAAAGTTAATCTGTCGCCGTAACAACATTGGTTTATTTCGGTAGTCATACATCTGAAAGCAAGTAGTATTCAGCTTAGCAGTAATAACAATTGTAAGGACGTTACATCAAGTAGGCTGTCATTACGATTAATATTTTTACATCTAAACGAACTGAACACTTCATAGTACTGTTTCACGGTCTACAAGTTGGGTCACTCAACAGCTTTAATCTTTATGTTTTTATGATATATTTTTAGAACCTATGCGTATCCCAATACATTTTATATTTTTTTGCGCTCTTTTAACTACAAAATTGAGATCGTTACAACTCAACAATAAAAAATGTATTTCACTGAACTGGTCAATCAATGGTATATCAATGGCTACAAAAATAAATAAATCCGTCATAATGTTGTAATATGAGTATACTTTAAGCTACTAATGCACAGGATAAATTTTCAGCATTATCAGCTCATTATCACTAAAATGTAGGGCATTTATATTATTTAAAAACATAATTTATTTTTTTTAGTACAAACCTAGCAATCCGCGTTAATTAGGTTAGAAAAGTTTTCGTCTTTCGTATAAAATTGGCTCATATGAACGGTCTGCGAGTTGAAACGCTGCAGCGTCATCTTTTGGTAAACAATAGCGGAGAGCGCAAAATATTTTGTTCGTTGTCTAGTGCAAGCTTAAACGTATATAAGGTGATGTATGTATGTGTTAGTGAGGTGTGTGATTTATTTCACAGGACCTCTAGTCAAATTATTTTAAAAATCTTTAATAAAAAAACACTGCTAGAGTAAATTAAAACATCTAAATAACATATTAATTTGGCTGACGTCTGCTGCCAAATGCATTATAACAACTATTGATGCAATTACTTGGCAAGTAGTAAAGTAGATTTATTTAATTCATAAACCTTAAAACTAAATTATCTGGTAAAATAGTTTTAGTATAATTAATTATAAGTTTTTCTCTAGTTTTTTTTTATTCTTTTTAGTACTAGAGGAACCTGTTATAGAAATCAATGATTTTTCTAAATATCTCATACATAAAAATCACGTATATATGTTTACACATACACTGCAGGTCAAAAGTTTGAGATCACCTTGAAAAAATTACAATATTGAATAAAACTCCAAAAGTTAGTGCTATACAAATTATTTATTTACCATATTAAATAGGGAACTTGTTATGTAACATAAAATAATTTAAAAACAACAATAATTGCCATTATTATTAATAAAAAAAAATCTATTATTTAAACTAACTTTTTGTCGAAGTGCCGAAGAAATGATGTTGCCAGACTGTGTAGTGCCAACAGTTAAACATGGTGGTGGCTTTATTATGGTGTGGGGATGTTTCTCTGGGTATGGGACCGGGAGATTTGGTTAAAATTGAAGGAATAATGAAAAAGGAGCAGTACAAAGAGATACCGGAGCGAAACTCTGTTCCTTCCGGGCTACGTTTGATTGGAGATGGATTCATTTTCCAACAAGATAATGATCCAAAACATAGTTCTAAACTATGCAGGTGATAATTAGAGCACAAAGAGACGGAAGGAGTTTTGAAAAACATGGAGTGGGCCCCCTCAGATTCCGGATCTCAATCCGATAGAGCTTCTGTGGGAGGAGATGGGCAGAAACGTCCTAAGTCATTGTCCGACGTCAAAAGACCTCTGGAGGACTTTACAAGAGAGTTGGAACAATATTGCACAAGAAACTATCAATAAACTAATAGCCCGGTCACCAAGATTGGTCAAAAAAGTTGTAAAATGTAAGGAAAGATTTTTCGACGAAAAGTTAGTTTAAATAATATAATTTTTTTTATTAAAAATAATGGAAGTTATTGTAGTTTTTAAATTATCTTATGTTACATAACAAGTTCCCTATTTAATAAGGTAAATAAATAATTTGTAGAGCACTAACTTTTGGAGTTTTATTCAATAGTGTAATTTTTTCAAGGTGGTCTCAAACTTTTGGCCGGCAATGTATGGTAATGTGGAGCGAAATCAATTACATAAATAATAAACAATTGTTGCATTTAAAAATGTAATTTCAATTTATCCCTTTGCGCTAGCGCTGCATATATGTTCTGTGTAAATCATCAAATATGCAAAATAACTCTTTGGCGAAAACAGATGATAGAGCCTAGAAAGGCGCACATGTGTCTCACGTTAACACTCGTGTATCTACATGTAATATAAAATATCCAGAATTTGATTTAGAGGGCTATGAACGTCGAACGGCGACATGAGGTCGTCACTACGGTGTGGTTCACTTCGAAACGTGCCGTCCGCAAAGTGTTAAAGTAACAATAAAAAAAAATTTTAGAAGTAAACTAATCTGATGATTATTTGAAAATAAATCTGCACTTTAAGCTACGATGATTTTTTTTTATTTATCATTATACGTAGCTTACAACTTATATTGCAGTTAATATAAACGGTTACGTATGGACAGGTCACAAACTATTTATAAACTAATATTTTGTAGACTAATTTTAAAGATTTACAAAGTAATAAAAAAGAAATTAAAATAGAGGCATACGTAGTGCAAGTTTCAATGTGTGCGCGCGCGTTTGTCTAATCATATAAAACGGTATTTATAGGCTCGCATAAAAACGAACAATGCTTAAAATAATCCACATTTATAAAAATATTCTTGAATTTATATACAAACTATGTAAGTAGAGATTACAATACTAAACAAAAATTTGGAAACCTGAATACCGATATTAAAAATTGGAGAAAAGATGGACAAATATGTGGATTTTTTTATATACTACTTGATATTAAAGACACTCAATAAATTACACAAATCATTTTTAACTGATATTTTTTAGCCGCCTACCATTAGCTGTTAAAGTGTTTATGAATAATAAAAATGTTTCTTAACCGATATAAAATGAAACTTATTTTGACCTTTTCTTAAGCTGTTATTTAACCGTTTTTTTATTGTTTATTTTCTATCATTTGATTTCTTTTCGAATTCACAAACGCATATGTGTGTGTAGGTATATATATATGTGTATATATATATATGTGTATATATATATATAGTCTCTCTGATATACAGAT
>DWQX01000794.1:0-35922 GCA_018245475.1 Pharmacophagus antenor
TGGAGGACTTTACAAGAGAGTTGGAACAATGTTTCACAAGAAACTATCAATAAACTAATAGCCCGGTTACCAAGATAAGTAAGTCAATGTTACGTGTAGTTTCTTATTGCGTTGGTCGCCCTATTTTCTCGGTGTCTATCCGTTGGTGTCTTACTGCACTACACCAAAGCAAGTCCTCAGGTTAATAATCTTCTCTGTAATATTAGTCGTTTTTCACGACAAACAGGAGCTACCTTTATCGTATACCTAATGGCCCAAGACTACATTATTTTAACTACATCCGTGGCGCAGTGATTAACTGGTCACCATATAATACGCCGGTTCCGAGATTAATTCCTGGGCTACAAGAGAAGTGGAATCTGGATGGCGGTCGGGTTTTTCTGAAGTTGCCTGGCTAGCTACCCCCTTCAATATCAATTTGCCGCCACAACAGCATTGCTTTGTTGCGGCGGTTACATGAGAGAGCCAGTGTGTCCAGGGTGAACGCGCTTTACTACCTATGACCTAATCGTTACATATCATGTTAAATAGAAATCAAATGTTAGCCATAGATGAAAAAATATAGGAATGTTGACATATTATCAGCTAGCGCTGCGAGATAGGACTGATTACTACGTAAAACCGAACGATCTCGATGGACGTCATCAATCAGTTCGATATTCGAACGCCGGCCACACATCACGGCCGCGCGGCAAGCAAACTGAAACAAATCAAAACTGACGTCGCATCGGTGCGGTTTCACAATGCAATCGCCGCAGATTAGTCACGCGCGCAAACACTCCGGCATTAATTACGTATTATTCGACACAAACGAATGTATTTGTTCGCGGCGGTCGCGCCGGTGCGTCATGAATCAAAACTAACGCGCACGGGGCAACGCACCGCCGGCTAAGCCAAATATTATTAGGGGCTAATGGAAACGTGCCTCCGATATGCATTGACGCCGTTTCGCTTTGATCATGACTGATCGACCGCGGCGACGCTGTAATTATATATTATTGCAAAATACTCGATTTTTTAATAACATTATTGTAATTTTCCACTTACCTTTATTCTCTTTGTAGCGTCAAATACATCACTAAAGATTAGTTACTCAATTATCTTATATTTTTATACAATTTTAAATATTTATTATTTATTTCCCAAGAAACATCATTGTCATTGTCACTTAACATAAGATGAAATCGAGAACATGCGTTAGCCCCCAACCGATGAAAGAAAAATAATATTTTATGCTAACAAATCACATTTCGTAAGACATAAAAACACAACACAAATCTAATGTTACACTAAAGCAAATATTTACAATTTAAAATTAATCTTATAAAAATAACCTCTTCGTGTGTTTACTTCTGGTGGAGCAATTTTTAAATCCTGCAAGAGGCGCACGCGCGCTTGCATTCTCTTATCAGGATTGAATTTATGACTCGGATTTAACCGTTCGCTTGCAGTTTTCTTAGGGTTTTTAGCTGAAAAATAAATGCAAAATTAAGATGTTAAAAGTGTAACTGTTGGAACGAAATAGCTTGAATTCATTTAATGTTTTGTTAGTTGTTCAAGACAATTTGTATAGCAGAATAGTTAAATAAAAAATGAAAAGGTTTTCAGAAGTTCGGACTTAAAGCCGAGGTGTTTTTAAGTTTATAAAAACTACGTACATTTTACTTGTTTTTTTTTTTAAAAAGTTGTTAATGAAATCTGTAGTCTGTATATCGTCATATATAAAGAAATACTTTTCCCTTTATTATTGTTATACTAACGGTATCGCTTTTCTTAAACAGTCTAAGTTAACTGCCTCCGTAGCGCAGTGGTTACTGCCTGTTTTGTAACGCGAAGGTACTGAGTAGGATTCCGGGCCACAGGATTAGTGGAGTCTGAATGGCGGTAGTGTTTTTTGAACCTAACAGCATTGCTGTGTTTCGGCAGTCGTACATGTAAGATCCAGAAGTATTCTGGTTAAACACGCATCATCATTTACGGCCTCATTGTCACTTAACATTAGTTGAAATCGAGGTCAATTATTAGTTCGCAATCGATAAAAGAAAACAACGTTTGAGCAGCATATATCAATGAAATGCAATTAGAATACTACCAATAAATTGTTATTATTATTTTGAGTAACTATTATCTCTAATTTATAAATTCAATTTTAAAATATATTTTATTTAATTAAGTCTACACAGACACTTCTACATAGTTAAATGATTCTAACGCCCATTCTAAAAACATGGACGTTCTTGGAAAGAACCAGGCCCGCAAAATAACAGACACTATTAATCATTATCTAAGAAGTACACTTTTCCTTTTGTCGAATTAAAACAAATCTTGTCTTCATATTTTTTCATTGTCATGTATAAGTATTGACTTATATAGAGATGGTATACCTTTACGTGCTGTCTAACGTGAGGGCAGCGGTGCTGGGCTATTAAAATGTATCATGTGTCCTTACAATGTCACAGACAGATTTTTAAGCCTGTTTTCAGTTTTTCCTTTGCCAAGATTGATAACGCAGTGCTGGAATGTGTTTACTAAAAATGTAAATGTTCTAAGCTTTCCTTCAAAGATTTCCATCAGTGCTCAGCGCAGGGAAAATATCTTATACCAAAATTGCCTTAGGGAAACGATGGCGCGCGAAAAAAAGAGAAAATAAGGCGACATCCGTTCGGGCCGTCGGTCATTACGTTAATGCGAGACTAAACTTGATTGATGGAGGGCGGCGTTCTGCGCAAATCGTCCGGACTAAGGGTGGGGATGGAAACCTGTGTGCGACGGACAATTACGTCTTTCTATCCAGCTTTTTCAGTACTCCGTGTATGTCCCCTAATTAGGCAAAATTAATAGTATGCGCTCATGACTATACTTATATTTTTAAAATAAAAGCCCGTTCATTTGTTTGGAAAATGTTGTTCTTATATTATTAATAAACTCTTCAATTTAATTTTTTCTTTAATTGTACAATGTTTGCATTGTATAAACGATCGTAATATTCATTAAATATATTATCTGTTTCCAAAAATTATAACCAATCTGTTGTTACTCGCCATTGTGTACATATTCCTTTATTTAAAAAAATGTCTATTACATGTATGCTTTGTTATAAATATTTGATATCCATCGTCGATGTTTATAATTCGTTTATCTCCGTAGCGAATTATAAAAATCATTTATATGTGTGTACATAATTGATTATAAAATTAAAATATAATCTCAGATATTAATATCAATAATATATTTTTACACATAAAAAAAATTTTTTTGTTTAGCTGATACATTTGATTAAAGTGATAAACAATCTATACAATTTCAGCAATGTGTATGAATAATTGCATAACTCGTACTAAGATTTGAGGTGTTCTCATCACACTGATGACTAAGGGGTAGTAGTTTTTAAATATTTATCATTATTATCAAATGTCGACAGACGCCCACGGCCTGTCATAGGACTCCCCTAAAGATCTTCACACTGATCGGTACTGCGCTACCTGCGTATTCAGCGGCTACCTGCGTATTCAGCGGCTACCTGCGACCTTCATCAGATCATCGGTGCACCCTGTGGTTGGACTACCAGTATTATGTCCATCGGTACACGGTCGCCACTCGAGGTTCTTCTCGCCCTATCGGCCGTCGGTCTTTTAAATAATGAGCCCTTGCCTTTGCCAATTATGTTTGGCATTCCTTTGGACTATGTCTATGAACATAGTTCTGGAGGACCTCTTTTTAAGTGGGAGTTTAAAACCCTCGTCTTCAAACATTGCGGTAGTTGAGACGGGAAGATACAGCGTAATCTCTTGAACGCTGTCCAGCCGAGTTTTATTCGTCGATTGACCTCTTTTTCAAAGTTGGAATTCCCAAGCAGGACTGTTTGTCTTAAGTAGATATAATCGTCGACAACTTTCAATGTAGAGTCTCTAAATTTAAGGTGAGTCATGTTCTCGAGGTTCACGTCGATGTCAAATCGTCTCTAGCCCAGAAGACGACTTCTAGCGTAGATGTAAACAGTTTAGGTGAAAAAACGTCGCCCTGTAGATATCATAACATAATTCTTCAGAACAAAGTCTGGGTATCTGTTGAAGATATCTTTAGAATGGGAGATATCCCAATTTTTACTAAATAAGAATGCGACCCTGTATTTTCGAGCCTAACAAGAAAGCTTTCCCGGCTCCGATGTCCGTCAGTGTCTCGGGAAGGCGTTATTGGTTCCGGCGGCCCACACGCGTCATTTGATCGCGCGCAGAACTGTAAATCGACACCACATTGTTTTTCATTACTACCCTCTCGGGAGGAAAGAGGTCATCCGTTCTATTACGACTCATTATGTCGGTGTACGATTCGACCTAATGATGCGATGTTAGCAGTTTAGTTATCTACTCCATGAGAACAAATGGAAATAGAACAATTTTCTTTTTTTCATATATCGTTTCTAATTACAAGTCTTCGAAATGGTGACTCCATAGAATATAATAGGAGAGACAGCCATGTGTATATAATCTAATACCACTCTCTTTAAATTACATAGATTATGGCAGATGAAGGTGTAGTCGATATAGATAGGTCGCACGCAGTGGCAGTACTGCCATGCAAGCCCAAAAGTTCGGCATACCCTATTTAAGCAATATACTGCACTAAATTTAATAAATCGTGGTTGTCACCAAGTCTAAACATGACCATAAAGATAAAATAAAGGAAAAATCGTGTCGTCTATTAATATTCTATTACGTAAATGTGTACATAAGGGCTCAGTCTTGCCCTACTGGCACGCCACTGGTCGCAACAGTTTAGAAGGAGCGTATTCACTATTCTTATATAGACCCCTACGTCAAATCTCGATGGAAACGGTTACTTTATAAGTTGTTATATGAACAAAAACAATTAGCTCTCTCATTATATGTTAAGCATACATTATTTTTTTAATTATCATAAGAGCGGAGTTCGCTCCCGTTGTAAGCTAAATGCTTGCGCATAAGCAATGAGATGTTAATAATATGAATGCACAACAATTTTGTGCTTGTCGCTTTCAGATATGACGTTGTCTCATCACAAGGTAATATTCCTAGTTACACCGCAATACAATCTAGAACACCGCGATACTTGAAAAACTACTGCTTGTTGGAATAGGCGCTGTGATTATAGTGATATAGTAGGTTGCATCCGATAAAAATATATCTGCCATCACTAAAGTAATCAATTGCACGATCTTTATTCCTATATTCGCAAAGTGTTACTTCATATTTATAATTGATATTATTAAAATCAAAGAGATGATAAACTCCTTGTAACAATTTTAGTGCGTTGTGTTGAATTTCTGTATAATTCATTTCAGCAATGGCCAGACGTATTTCCGTTGGCGCTCCGGGATTTGTCCTAATTATCTGGGACTCCAATGTATCGGAAATGGAGCAACTATATCTTGCTCCGGGACTCAAATTTCAGATATTCAGCTGTTTTGGCTACGCAAACTATTATATTATCCATTGAATGGATATTGATTGTGCAAGCAAGATAGTACATTTGTACGATTGATATTTGTTATTATTTCAAATGTACAAAATGAAAATGTGCCTGTCTCATAAGCCATTGATAAAATAATATGTACTAAAATTTTAAATATTAAAGTAAAAAGACTGTTTACTCATTTGCTATTATCTCATTGTATTTCGTTTTGCGTCATCTTTAGCTATATTGAATCACTTTTGGAAATAGACTTCCTTATCTTTAACCTGTTCTTTTTGCCATGGAGTTCCCAGCAGCTTCTAACTTATATCATAGTTCTGTTTCGAGAACGTCCTATACTATCTTAAGCTGCTTCCACTCCGAGAGATTACTCCAATCTGCCAGTGACTGGGTAGATGTCACCGACCCATTGCCCCTTCTACTTCTACATCGACTTGCTGACTGCTAGATTTGTATTGTTAACTTTTTTTCTCTATCGAGCTTCTTGATTTTGAATCTTCTACATAAGAGTTTATATCTTATTCACTAGATACAAGGCGATTAATGGTACACTTAATATTTTGTCGACTTCAAAGTGAGATATGTTTAGGTTTTATAAAATTGGCTCACTAATATGTTTAAAGACGATATTAATATCACTTGCCTAGTTTAGGGGTCAGTAATTATTATGACTATTATGTTAACTCATACGTAAAAAATTTACTTCAATTTATTTATTTAGGTATCCTACACACTTTTAATAAACATATAAAATCAATTTAGAAAAAATATCTGAACGTTTTCAAACAAAGGGAAGATTAAAAGTTCACCGTTTGGTATAGACGTTTGGTTATTACAACAGCAGGAAAAAATACGAGGAATGCCACTGCGTTGTTTAATTAATAAAAATAATTCACCGTGGCGCTTGAGGGGCGATTTCTTGTGAGAGCTTTTTTTAATTCTAATTAAATTACTTATGCATGGGTACGAGACATTGTAATTAGTCCGTTGGAGTGGGATTATTCGATCTAGTGAACGCCAAGGGCTCGAATTATTTTATATTAACGTTTACGATACGACTCCGATATCAATGAGAGTTGTTTCCTCTAATAAAAACTTTTTAATTTCTCCAAGTGTCAAGAGGTCCCGTTTTTTTGTTCATTAATATTTATTTTTATGAATAATGACTTTTGTCGGACTTTTTTTTAAATTTCCAATACAATTTATTTTTATTACATTAAGGTGACAAAACACCATACTGCCTACCGGATGGTGAGCGGTTATTTTAGTATAGTTGACGCTAGAAAATAGCAGAGGTATCACGAGCGCGTTGTCAATGCCGGGGATATCACATGCCGTTATTGAAGAAGTTACATTATGGGGATACTGTAGTTGGTTGGGACGAACTCGGCGGGAAGATCATTCTATGACATAACGTTCGTACTGAACGTAATAAAGTACGATCAATTATTAATTAAACTGCGTCGTCGTGTAGGTAACATATCTCGTCAGCTGTAAACGTCTCTCCCTAACGCGCCGCACTCGCTACGTGAGTGGCATGAAAGAATCGTTTGGAGAACGAAGGCACGCGACTTGAGGAGAATAAATCTGCTGCTAGCTGTGAGTTGTGACGGTGTAAGAATTTTCAGTCTGCCATTTCCCCGTCAACTTTTTCACGACTTTCATTTCTACCTAATATATAAACCTCAATACAAAAGAGCAGTGTTATAGCTTTGAGGCGTGTTTGTCCTTGAGGTATCGTAGATTTGGAAAAATTTGCCTGATTGTAATTTAGAACTATTATTAAAAAGGCTACAAGGCAAATATTGTTCATTACTATAATTAAGAATATAGCTAGTTATGGTTGACAAGAATATTAGATTATAACTTGTTCTAGTAACTGCCGTGTTTATATTGACAATATGAGTGTGACAAGCAGTAACTCATCCTGTATACAAACTTCGTTATTTATGTGACGTAAGATTTGAACTAGGAACCTCTCCGTGTTACACGCACGCGATAAGTCTCTAAGCCACGGAGGCGATTAAAAGTAAAATTAGAAGTATTGGAAAACCTTCACTTCCGCTGAGCAACATTGACTGCCTCCATGACGCAATGATTTACTTTGTAACACGGAGGTCCCGGGTTCGATTCCGGATAGCGGTAAGTTTTTTCAAAGCCACTAGTTTTTTTCTCTTGGTATGAAAACGCTGTCAGAACAGCATTGCTGTTTGCTGGCTGTTATACATTTGCGAGCTAGAAGTATTTATTGCGAACACGCTTCATCTTCTACTGCTGTATTGTCAGTTAACAACACGTGAAACTGAGGTCAAGTGTTAGTCTTTTACTGATAGAGAAAATAATATAATTCCTTGAGCTACCGTCAAGTACACTTTTTTGCGTGCGGGGTTTAAAAAAAGGGTGACAGTTCAAATGTCGTGTAGTTACATTGTCGCGTAATAGCGGCAGATAGCGCTACCGCCGCCACCGCCGCCGCCGCCGCCGCCGGCCGTCCTTGATCCGACCTGTGGCACCAGTTTACTTGCAACTAATTACTCGCATTAATTCCCTCGAACAATGACAGCACGCAATCTGGATTATATCACACTTATCGCGTTATTTATATCTGTTTCTGGCCTAACCCCTTTTTAAACAGTCTTAACTCATATAATAAAGTTCTCGAATACTACTGATTAATATTTAAAAATCAATATATTTGGACACATGTCGCAGGCAGAGAGCCTTGTAAACATCAACAATACCATAAATATCTTACTGATGGAAACGCATGTCCTTCAAGATTTTTTAATTATGCACATCGCCAACTAGTTCCTTCAAAGTCGTTCGGGAATACAAAAACTACATCAATATTATCGCTGTTGATATAAATAATGTTGATTTTTTTCAACCTAACATGATGTTCAATAACAATGAGATCGTAGTTAATGAAGCGTGCTCGCCTGTAATACTCGGCTTCTTAAGTATGACTGCTAGTACACAACGATGCTGTTACAGTGGCTAATTGATAATATAATAAACTATTATTTATTATTATTAGCTACTAAGCTAACAGAACAAGTTAGAAAAACCATACTTCCATTCAAACTATCTGTGTGGCTCCGGAATGGCATGAAATCCACATGGGTATGTGCAGTATAAATTATTTATTTCCTGAAGAATGATATCCCTACTTCTAATTATAATTTTAATAATTGTGAATAAAAATATGTTGTTAAAATGCTTACGTGTACAAAAGTATATGTAAGCTACAATTATTTTCATTGTTGTTATTAATTTGTTTAGTAAATATTTCTGTTGGACTCCTCAATTAAAATTCTACCTTATTATTATAAGCGTTAGATCTGTTTTTCTCGTGTAATTATTTTGGTGTTACGCTTAACACGTCGACTACCCCTGAGGCTAGCAGCTATGTCCGACGCTTACGTAATATAAACAGTACGATATTGGGCACAAATTGTTTGTCCTGATTCAGTTCGTATCTACGCATCTCGGACTTTATTGGTGCATAAATTCAGAGTAATGGCGCCGTTATTGTTGTGCCAAATGCGATAAATTATTAAATGCGATCATATTATGATGCCCCACATTATATGACTTATTCACATTTAAATTGTTCAGTTGAGAGCGCTAGTTATCTTGTATCGATGAACTCTAAAGATGCATTCAGATAGTATTGTCACTGTTGTTTTTTTTTTTATCAGAACGATTGCCCTACTAAAATTACCTCTTTAAATTTTAGTTGGTCTGTGTTGGTACATAAAATTTGAGTTTAAAAACACCGAGTCACGCCTTTTTTGTGAATTTTTTCCAGTTTTTTTTCTAAAGGCTGTTATAACAGCGATAATTCTGACTCCAAGCAACAATGTGCGAATATCATTACGCTCTTTTTTGTTTAAACTAATGGGCTCACAGTTGACCTTAAGTCCTCATGATGTTAAGTGACAGTGAGGTCTTAGATGGTGAAGCGTGTACCGCCCAAACTACTTTGGCTTTAAAATGTAAGTGCCGAAACATTGCAATGCTGTTGGCGACCGTTAAGAAAGGGTCTTCTTTTGAAGGCCTCTAAATCATATAGGTTCAGAAATACCGCTGGTGACAACTGATTCCACCCTGACGAATCAGTGGTCGCCAGTGTGATAAATATTTCATTATGATATGCCGCTGTACACTGTTTCATCTCGTCGCATATTACATGTTTGTCTAAAATTTTAGCGACGATTCTGTCACGTGTTGTATTATCGTGTTGCACACAATGACACAAACGGTATGTGAAAACATTATTATAATCGTTAAATACAACATTCTCATGTATGGCACTTGTATGTCTTTTTAACGGCGGCTTAGCTGTCCGCAAAGCTCCTTACACTCGTGCACAGCCTTAATGCGCGTGTCGCCGCCCACTTTCAACATGAGTGCGTTGACCCTCGTGATTTTTTATTTCATTCTTTCAACTGAATGGACCATGAAAGTGTTCTAGAATATGAAAGAAATGCCGTTCGTTTTTCTTCAGAGACACTCGATATAATTTAGATCTCTATTGGCTTTCTCAAACTGGAAAAAAGTTTCTAGATCGTAGAAAAATAAATTATTCATAAAGGCGCTCTCATTATTGATATTATTTGGATACCAAATAATAAAAAAAGTTAATCGCTCTGTCTATATATTGCTTTAGCATTGAACAGGTTATTATGTGATTTAGTATAATAATAGCTGATCACATCGGTGTATTTTTAAATATACACATAAATAGTCCGAATGAATGTATAATCTCACTAGAAAAAAATAAAACATTTAATTCCTTTAGGTTTAAAGACTTAATCCATATATATATATATTTTTATTTTCATTCAATAGCGGGCATCAGCTATATTAATAATAAGTACAACAGTGTAATAAAAATATATTTAGTACTTTTATCATCGATCTATGTTCACATTCGCAAATGTTTGAATTAAAATTTTGTCGTTCGATTTGACGTCTAGTGGTTTGGACAACTCCTTTATTGTTATTAATTAGGCGTATAACATCACAACTATATGTCATAAGCCATCTAAATTCCCGAATGAGTATACGGTATTAACATTCACTGTATTAATCAGACATTTAACAGATTTATCAGCGATTTCCTTAGAGCTTAAGGCAAATAAGAAAACCGCTTAGCGCTCTCAACGCCCTCTATACGTCAGCTTGCAACCCGGGCGCGGGACATTAACTGGTTTCATTGACAGGAAGCTATATAAATTAACCCTCTATCGACTCCCTTGTGGGGATTAAGCCGGTGCTTAAGGATTTTGGTACGTTTACGAATTCTTTTAGGTAATAATTTTGTAAGACACTTTGTTATAAACTAAACTTAGAATAAAGAAAGCCAGCTATTTATCTTTACACTTCAGATTTTTTTAATAAATTAACATTTATTACTTTAGTAAGTCCATTCAAATTCATACATGATTTTTTTTTGTTTACTAATGGTAACAAAACTATGAACGTATCGTGATTGTGCATTTGGTTATTCGATGTGCAACAATTTCTATATGGATTTAGAGCATTTATTTTAAATTTACTTTTGTGGAAAAAATACATGTCGTGTTGGCAAACGAGCGAGCGGTTTACCTGAAAGAAAGTGGTCACCGGCGCCCATATACAGCTGCCCAATTCGGGGAGTAGCAGCTTCGTTGCCGACCATTAAGAAAGGAGTGCGCTCTTTTCTTTGAAGGCCCCTGAGTCATATCGGTCCGTAAATACCGCAGGCGACATATATTTTCACGCCAATAAAACAAAAAATCTTACATATATCATTATTCTTGTGTTTTTTTTTTAAATTTGAACTTATTTAATGATTTAATTAAAAAACACATTTAATGCTAAGCGATGCGGGTGGTTATTAGTTAAACTGTTTATATCCTATTATAAGTTATTAGAGACATAAATTCCAGAATATCCCTGTTAAGTTTGGATAGCGATTATGGGATTAATAAAATTTTTGTTTCAATTTATAATACAAGCTATACTTTACTATACTTTTAAAATTGCCAAACATTTACTTGATGATTACGTTGTATTTTTACCAATCAATGTGCTTTTTTAATGCTCACATAAATACGAATGGCTTACATTTTCATGAAACTATAAACAAAGTGTCCCTCTTTAGGAATTTTCGTCAACAATATGTTTAACCGACACTACTATATTATACCAGGTGTTGCTGAAATGGAAGTCTGATGACAGTAGATAGATGACGACGGGTTACCAATTTACCCTAGTTGGAAAAACCGCAACTATGTAAAGTTTCAAGGGGCCTCGCATTTTTTCTCGAATAAAACGCCTATTTGGCACGGGACGAACGTAGGTCGCCCGCCCTTCGCTCGTTACTGTAATGCGGGAGTAAACTTGATGGATTCTCCCTTTACGACTCTCAAGGATTTAGTACTTGCTCGCCAGAAGTAAACTCGAAGCGACAGCTATGCTGATGTTCATTCGAACAATCTTTATATTTGCAAATGGTATGGAAAGACATGACACCTTAAGTTCAGATGTTATTCTAACTTTTAAAGACATCGCATTATTCTAAATTGATTAATGCTAGTCATAGAAAAGTTAATGCATTTTGTAGAGTAATAATTTTATGGGGTATTTTATAAGATACCTTTTTCCATAATTGTAATATTCGAAACATTATAATTACTGAAATGGGGAGCGTCATAATTATTTAATACATTCAAATGTAATATAAATAAATATCTTGAATTCATTTGTTGTATTTACATTTATTAAAATAACAATGTTTTAAGGAATATATTTTCACTCAGGGCTCAAATGTTGTATTTATAATATAGAAAAGTATTTAACGTGGTATACATAAAGTCCTGCCCGTCCCGGTTGCCTTGATGTTACATAGAAGAATTACAGAAAATATTTTATTAATAACAATAATAATTACATAAATCATTTTTTACACACAATAACCTGGTTGTAATGATACGAAGTTCAATGCATATAATAATTTGGTACTGATTCATCCATTAAACATATTTGATGGGATTCCCTAAACGATTGAACTTTTGTAAACTGTATCACAGTGAACTTTGAATGCCCCAAAAAGGGCTTCCAAGCAAATAGAGTCGAGTTCCATGGCATTTAGTTTTTGAGATATTAAGCAGTTTTGTAAAGTTGGGTAAAAATTACTGTTGGCCGTTTTAATCGAATATTAATTAATGCTCAATTATCTACAAGTTAAGGTAATAAATTATTGTAAATGTTGTTTCTAAGCTAGTGCTTTTCTAGTGAAACGAGTGATTAATTGTTTGTTTTGTATTTCAGACAATCATTGAAAATGCTTTTTCTCAAAACAAGCTTTCAAATTCAAATGTCGGATAAAGAAAATTTCGCACCACTTAAATGTTTTTTTTTATTCCTTAATATGAAATGGCTATTCTAGATATCTATTCTACTCTTAACTCATTACCCAATACTGGACCCATTTTTCTTGGACGTTCACACTTAAATACAATAATAAAAAATGTGCCTTTATAACTACTTGCTGCGCAAATTTTCAATACAACGTCTTGTCTTAATGTACCAAAGTAAAATACTCCCAAGTTTTCGTCTACACCTTCCACCAAAGTTTTTTAAAAACTTCGCAGGCAACTTATAACTGAGTGTCAGCGTGCGTGTTGAAGTTACTCAAACATTGTATTATTCACGGGCCGTCCCGGGGAAAAGTAAAGGGGGTAATAACTACATACATATTTTAAATGGAGCCCGCACAATGCGCCCAACCCACTTTCAACACACTCGGACTTTCACTCAAACGAGACGGAATGAAATAATGTCGGAGAGAAAAAAAGGTTTCTCGAAAAAGTTATGAAAGGGCCAGATGCGAAAGTTTAGGCGTTTCCCTTTTATATTTTAATACATTTCGCTTTCAGTTGTTGTTTTCATTATTTACGCAAGGTTCTCCCCTGACCGCGGCCCTCTGCGGCGCCGGTTTTAATTAATCCGCCGTGGTCCGTACCTTCCTAGTGTTGCAACAATTATTCCGCCAACCTCATTAGGGAGTTTATGTCGGGGAGAAAAATATTCAGAGCGCGAGTCTCGAGCTCTGCGGCTTTCTCTCCCTATCGTCAATTCGTCCCTTACGTAGCGCTTGCGTCGATAAATATTTTTTTTTAATTAATTTATTTATGCTACTGTTCCTTCTCCAGTCAACCGTAATTTATTAAATGTGAATGTTCTTTCTTATATACTTTTAATACGTACGTAAACATTATCTATTCACATCACATTTGACATTAACAGATTGCAAAAATATTTGCAAGTATAAATAGTAAATTTCATTTATTCTTAAGAAAGTAGTAAAATTTTAAGTTCTGCACTCATTTATATCAAGTTTATTTTAGATTGTGTGATCTTGCATTTTCCTCAATTGTAATAATTTCTGTAGTAAAACTACCAATACGACATCGCTTTATAGAACTGACCATATTAACCCTCTGCGCTCGACGACTTTATCGATTGGCCAATGATACATAAACGTGAGGCAACATTGTTACAAGTGCCTGACAGACACTGTAATTTAATTTCATATAGAGATCGTCATTGAAAAAATTAAGCATCAAAATAATATCTTTATACACATTTAGAAAAATGATTATCCCCTCGTTATTTAAGCGAAATGTTGTGGCACTTGATCGACGCCGTTCGGGCGCAGAGGGTTAATGTGAACAAAAATAATAAAAATGAAAAAATGTTAAAGTAGATGATTACATATTTATTATTTGATAATTTATACTAATATAAAATGAAATTAGTTACCAAGATAATTATAAATTTAAATTCGATTTAAAATCATATTAGACATGTATGACCCACCAGTGATGTACGCTGCATCACGCGGTGAGTGCACATGACCCACGCTTAATGCAGGTAGATGTGAACGTGTCTTAATGTGAAAAGGGTACAATAATTATGTACAGTGCACATAACATTGACAAATGGCTCGTTGCCTATAAGAGAAAATATATATGTAGGACTCTAAAGAGTTTTTCATGGAAATTTCTCAAATGTACAGACTTTTCAAACTTTACTGTTTTGTTACAGTATGTATAAAAGGAAAAATGTTATTCATAATTTTACTCGCACATAGAAAATGTTCAGTAGTTTTCATTCAGATGAATTTTACCAACTTCACGCGCTGGTAATGCTTTTGAATTAATACGTTTGATATTCAATTCTCTATTTAAAGGTGGAACATTTATTTTCTACTTACATTACATCATGTAATTACTAAACAGGAATTTTCGTATTTTTTTTCTATTTATCAATTTTATTTGGCTTTTATTCTCATTAGAAGATTATTAGTTTTTTTTTATAAACGGCAATATTTGTTAGATATTCTTTTAAAACATCTTCCGGCACTTGTAAGTGTACTGAGAGCACATCTCCCTTGTAAGGTGTGATTTTTGTAGAAACCATCGCTGCCTCTATTCCTGTAACTAAACCGTACTGTATTTACTGTTTTCTCATGTGGAAGGCGCTGTAGCCAACCTAATCTATGGGATATTAAGATTTATCATCTTCAGGTTAGTGCATTTGTGTTTACGAATTCTGAATAGTGTTTCAATGTTATACAGGGTAAATGCCTGCAATCGTCATATAAGTTGATTGCCTCTGAGGCACAGTGGTATACCCGTTTGCCTTGTAATGCGGAGGTCTCTTGTTCGATTCCCGGGCCATCGAGACTCTATTGCTTCTGGTAGAGTAATCGGTGGTAAGGTTCTTCGAACCCGCCTGGTTAGCTACCACTCTCAATATTAAACTGCCGCCATAATAGAATTTCTGTGTTCCGGTAGTAATACTTGTGAGGAGCAGATGTATTCTGGGCGAACACGCTTCACCATCTATGGTGTCATTGTCATTTAACATCAAGTGAAACCGAGGCCTATAACCGATAAAAAAGTCTGGCGGTTCGTCGCTTTAAGTGATATTTCATCTGTATTTGATTTCTCATCTAGATGTACAAAGACCCCTTTAAGCTACAGTAGTCTCGTAGATGACATGGCGTACACATTTATCATCGCAGCTTGTGTAAAATACCACCAACATCCGTACGTATCAAACGTCGGTGTAGCGTTATCTAAAGCCACCATAAAACGCAAAACATGAAAAATGCGGCTGCTTCGGTCGTTAGTGGAACAGTTTGGTAGTTCGAGACTCGTCCATCATTGCGCAATCGGGACAGTGCGATTTTATTAACTATTATAGAGTATGCTAAATACCACGTGGCCTGTAAGATTAGGATTAAAATAATTAAATTTGCGGTCGTCAATTTTGGTGATCGTGATTAAAAAAGATGGAGTGAGGCGTTGACCCCGATACGCGTATTCAGATCGGTACGACAACGTTAAAATATTCATTCGACACAACCATATAGCTTTAGCATCTAAAGATTCTGGGATCTTAACCCTATAGGGTTGACCACTTTTCATCAATAATAAATAGAACTAATTCAAGTCCATTTTACACTTCATATATTACTTTTGTTATTCTTAGACATTGCAAGTAAATGAAAACCTTTACCGTTTAATTACATTTTAGAACTTACCAGATACTAAAAAAAGGAAAAGAATGTAAAGAAAATTGCACAAGTACTAATTTGTCTCGTTATTGTATCTATACACAATCGGACTTTTCCGAATAATTCAAACAGACCTTAAATTAACGTTAAATTTATTTCAGTTCGTTTTCTTAATGAGTGAGCTTTTGTAGCTTTTATCGGCATCCGTCGGTCGATCGGCGAGTTCGCGTCTTGAAAAGTGCGGAAAGGAAAAAAAGTCTGCGAGACAAAAGGCCTGGGATGAACGGGGAGCTCCTTCTCAGACTCATTAGTGACTTTTGTCTGTCGCAAATAGAAGACCATTTAGATAACGGATCGGCGTACCTGAATCAGAGACTAAATTCGAATTGAGCTTTAGCTTCGAGAAAAAGAAATATTTGCGTCTTCTTTAGCATTTGTTATATTATGTTGCATACTTAGGACAAATTTATAGTGATCCTATAGAATGGTAAACCTTATCTTTGATTTCAATTACACTTTGTTTCTTAGGCATGTATATAATGGGTGTGGAAAGTTAGTATCTCAAGCGTTACAATTTCACAAATGCTGTTGGGTATGCCACATAGTCCGCCTTTTAATTGTGAGAATGTAATGCTGTAGATGCTAACTTCACAGGTCCGTATACATAATCACAGTTCCACTACGTTACACCTCTTATGTTAATATCTGTATATTATCAAATTGAAAAGCGTTATAGCTAAATACTTGTTCATTCACTTTGTTTTTTCAATTCTTTGCTATTCGATTAAAAAAGACAAAGCAAAGTGCTTATTGAAATAAAAAAAAAGACTTCTATAACTGAAGGATTAGCTCGGTGCTTCTTTTTTTTTTCAGCTTTTTGTTCTTGTAGTTAGTCTAATGAGAGAATAAAGAATGATTAATCTAGAAAAGGCAATGTTAAGAAAAAAATTAAATACAGTGGCAGCAGTTTCGAAGTAACTGATGTCACTGTAAGCGCAATTTTCTTTTTATCAACAGTGAGCTAATATTTGGCTTCAAAAATGGTGAAATGCGATTTTGTCAGACTACTCTGTCTCTCATATGTATGTCTGTCGGAGCACAGCTGTTATGGTGTGTGGTACTGACAATGAGAATTATATCAGATATTCTCTAGTGACAACGAATGTCTGGTGCGCCACAGAGGTAATCTCTAGTTTAAAAATCAAATAAAAAAAATCAAATATTTGAAATTCACAGTTACAGTTAAATAACAACTTCTAATAGCATTCGTGGACTGAGCTCTTGGCAAATGTATGTACAACATATGTACTATGGAATAAAACTATACATAAACACGACTTCATAATTTACCATATACTCCAACCCGCTGTGGCACTCATTAAGGTCAGGTGGTGAATAGAAAGAAATGGCGGGAATTAGCCCGTACAGCGTATGTTAATGAATCTTTTTCCAAAGTAAAACGTTCCCTAAGTAAAGCGGTGGCAACGAGCCAAAAGGCCATTTCACTAATGCACACATAAACTGTGAAAAGAGACTGTATTAAGGACAAACTCGATGCCGGAAGGTTTAGTACGTTATTAGTAAAGATAATAATGGTTTAGGGAATAGAATTATTCTCAGTAACTTTATTGCACTATAATTTTATGTTAATTTTATTTATTACCGTTTTTGATTCTTAGACGAAGATATATAGTTTTTTATATAGAACATCCGGAGTCCTGTGGGAAAAACCATGTTATACAGTATTGTCAGATCTTGTTCTTTCTTAATAAAATCCAATGAAATGTGTATGTCGATAGAAATTTGTTAGAAATTTCTTCTAAGCCAGATTAAATTGAACTCTAATCGGCTAAATGCAACTTTATCGATAAAGATCTTTTTAAACGGTTCTGTGCATATTGATTATATTTATGCGTCCTACACATACTGCTGGTAGGTCATCTTAGTTTTGCCTTTGTTTCACCAAACACGTTTTTGTTAGTGAAATAAAATGGACAATGGAACGTCTTATGTTTTGGGGTCCCATAATTTCAACCAATCGGCTCGCAGCTGGTCACGTCGCTTATGTTATAAGATAAATATATTTATTCACTATTGCAATACTTCCGCGCTTTCAATATCTGGATTATTAAAAGGATATTTCGTTCCTTCCGCTGTATCAATGGCGTCGTACGTGCGCCCTGTGCAAGTCGAATATTAAGCGAAGGGAAGCGGTCACGTCTCCATTAACGTTAGAGACGTAACGTCCGGATACTAGCGTTTTATACTAAAGGGGGGCGTTCGGATATTACTCCGAGATCAATATCTTGCGCTTGAGACGAATGGCCTTCATTCAGGTTCGCCGTATCACGTTTTCAATTAGTGTCTTCCTTGTACGAGGTTGGTCGGCGTTTCCAAAAAAGTTTCAGGAAAGAACTTTAAAAAAAAAAATACATTTATATAAATTTGTAGGGTACTCGGCATGTAGAGATTTTTTATAAAACTATGCTAGTTGTAACAATTTTGTGTATTTTAAAAAAAAAGTATCTTTATTCTTACAATTACATAAATCAAGTCAAGGTACTAGTGTTCTTGTATATATTTTTAGCCTTCAGAAATGGACACTTGTCATATATAATGAATAAATCTTCAATGGACTTATAAACATTGAGAAACAATCAACTTTTTAAAACTACGTAAAATTGTTTGGAGAGTCTGCCAACCCTAATCCTGTTCACAACTATCAATATCACGGGTCTTATCTGTTAATCGAGCTCTTCAAAGCCAGGAGTATAGAATACCTCTCATTGATACCCTCTATAGACGGCTATATGTCTGCCTTCGAACATAATATTCATTGAACTGTGCACACAGGGATTCCATTTTCAAGTTGCAATATCAATATCGATGGCTGCCTTGGACGGAACAAAACATATATGTGGGGTTATAATATTTAAAAAGTACAACATTTTTCCCATCGCTTGAAAACCGATAAAATAATGCTTGCTGGACAGTATAGAGAACAATGCTACTACTATTCTATACAATTTTTAGGAAAACTCCGTTTTTTAGTGTCGAGAGGAAATATTCGATACATTGCATCTAAGAATAAAGTAAAACAAAAGTTACGTTATTTTTATTGACTAAAATCCCGTTGGTGTTAATCACATTGGGTTATGAGGCAACTCCTACAAAATGCATTGGTGAAAAATAAACGAGAATCAAATAAATTTCGAATAGTGTCGTTTTAAGCAATCTACTCTCAATCACAACTCCAATCTACTAGTTGTTCAGTCGCGGCAAGACACCGACCTACAATAATGTCATTCTAATATGATAATATTATATTAAAAAAGGCGGCTCGAAACCCTCACGTAGTAAGCTATTATTATTATTACATAAATGTCAGCATTCGATAATAGTAAATTACTGGATTCGTGAGACATATCACGTGTCTCAATAACGCCTCGAATATATGAATGCGTGGTTGCTCAAACGCGTTGCGGCTTTTTCACAATGTCGCCCTGAACGCCACATTGAGTTGAGTCGATGAGGCGTTTAGTACGCAGTAATTTATTAGCCAACGACAAGGGGCTTCTGAATTCAACGCGTATCTGTTTGTTACTATTTAGGATTCCGTATCAAAAAGAACCATATTACTAAGCCTCTGCCGTACCTCATTTCATGATTCATGAGTTAGTGTCTGTGTCAGCAGACACTAACTCATGAATCATAATAACTGGAAATTCGAAAATTTTACGCGTTATGTATTTTTATTGCCGATGTAGGAAAACATAAAATACAACAAATTATATTTTTTACATTTGTGAACGTTAACAGTGCGCGGTGCGAGTACTACTCGTGCTTGGTCATTTTTTTTGTATGACCACACTTTATTTTATAATGAATGTATTGAGATTTTATTGTTTTGCTCGTTGTTCCTAGATCGGACTACATTAAGATAATAATAAAAAGCAAAAAGTATTTTTTGATAACTATGACTTATCTCAGTGGAGCCGAGACCACAAGTGTTGTAAAGCATTCGAGACGTTGGGTTATAAATAGTTAAAATGAACGAGATCAGTAAAATTTATTAATTAAACGTGTAATTTCCGCGTGAAATTAATTACTCATTAATATTTGCAATAATCAACCGCGTCGAAACCCCGCATTTAACCTTAGAATTACGGCCACATTTTCATGGTTTTCTTCCCGTGTCTGTAGCAATTTTTTGCATTAATGTAATCTAGTAATCCTATTTTTCCTGTTAAAAAAAAGCGTAAAGCTATGTTCCCAGAGGAAGTTTAAAAAATAAAAAAATTAAACACATATTAGTATACGAGTACAGAACTTCTTATCCAGGATTGTTGCGTCAAAACGATGAGTTCAGTAAATTTAGTGTTATTGTAACTGCATTGTATAATAAAACATCTCTGACCAAAATTAATGAAATGAAGTTTTCTAAAACGGCCTTAACAATTGTAATACTAGCACCAAATGCCTTATAACGGTCGAATGCTTCGATTTTATTTATACACTTTGATTGTTCCAATTGGGTTGTGTAAAACGGAATTGCTTCTGTTATTGCTTTAATTTTTGTTCAATGCAGACAACATTGAAACCTATATTGTAAAGCATAAGATCGTTATTAAACCAGCTCTGCGTTATCCATTGCAATTACTACGTCTTTTCGATACGATGCAGAGCTAAAATTTTCGATAGCCATTGTTCAATGGGACAAATGATTATATGAAAACTAAATTACTACGCAGTAGATTTCAAAAACGTTGTAGTTGACGGATAGGAATAATATTTTTGGGCACTGAAATACATTTCGTCCTTTATTTCTCGGCGGATTTTTTAAAACACGATCCCTGCGAGCGTTGTTTTTTTTAAGTTGTTCATTTTTAATTAAAAAAAGAATATGTTAAATATACAAATCACTCAAAAATCTTGATTTTTTTCATACTATGCTGGTGCTTCTTACTGTACTGCGACCGTTAATGGTTTATTACCATAATTAGTTTAAAAAAAATTACGGTAAAGGAGTGTAGTGGTAGCTGGTTGCTCTCCTTTAAATGTGATTTTTCAGACTAATAAAACGTTCATAACGATCTGTGCAGTAAGCTGTTAATTTTAAATTATATCCCCTTTAAATTTCCGAAGATCACTGGCGTCACCGAAGGAAGGCGACGTGGGGTGCGAGTCGGGGTGGGATCGTACACTAGCTAGCAATGAGCACGCTTTTATAGGTCAGGTTGCTTGTTAGTTGAACTGTAGAAACGCGAAACGCATTGGTGGGGTTAACAAAAGCAGCGTTCTACCAATACGCGTCCGCTGTTACCCGGCCGATGTCGATTAATTAGCGGGTTGCATTCAGTCACGGGCAGGTGTCGCCACTCTAATTGGCTCGTTCACCGCCACCTGGAGTGACTTATTGTATCGCTCGCATATTTCGCGCTCGTTTTTTTTTCGTTTCGTAATAAAAGCTAAGGATATTGATCTAGTTTGCATGCCGCCGAAGTCTCAATTAAAACAGACAGTCGCTTTTTTGTCTGTGTCAGTTGATTGTCGTTAATTCTCTTTTACATGAAAATTTTTAATCATTTTTACTATGCGTTAAAATAAATTATAAGATAAATATTCTAGAACTATTTCTAACAGTACAGTTATAAACGATCTTTACTGTAAGTATAAGCTAAATTATATTGTTACAAATAAAATTTTACACAACTTCTGAGACTATTAACAAATTATACAATACATATTGTTGTTTGATTGATATGAAAGATAAAAGAAGCGATTTTTTCTAAGAGTTGTTTTAAATATACTAACATTCAAAAAGTTTAAACTCCGCCCAATCCTTGTAAACTCAATCATTTCCGATCGAATCAATTATAAAACATTAAAAAATAATTACGTTAAAATCCGATACGATATTATACCACGCATATACCACCTAAAGTGATAATATTACATTTTCTGAGTTAGAAGTTACGAATAACAGTGCACTGGCGCATAAAAACATAAGTGAAATACATATCCAACGCTGCGGGTAGATGATAAAGGTGCATTACTCTTTCATATTTCCAGCGCCGATATATTCCAGCTTCAAAGCGAACCTGCATCGTTTCCATTGCCCCATTTGTACTTACACACGTCACGTCATAACGGTACATGTGGGCGGTCAAAGAGCACTCCCGGCCACCCGGCCACCCGGCCTCCCGACCTCCCGGCCGAGTGTCTGTCAGTGCATTAGTGCACCGTACCGTTTCTTGTATGCGTCCCCGGCTGAATAAGATATTCCAGCGTCTTATACACCTCTCAAAGGAATCGCGTTGTTATAATGCGGACGGAGCCCATGGCTTTCTACACTTTGAACTTGTTATTCTTTTACGTCTAGCGGTAGGTGCTCTTGTTATGTTTCCCTCGACTGTTTTTATTGTTTGCACGGTGTTCACGATCTTTAAACAGGGCTTGAAATAAGTCTATACTTCGTTCCTTTTATTTATTTAAGATTTGTTAAAACAAAGTGTTCAATAAATTAATTTTTAAGTTTTAGAGCTCATATTCCTGCCGTCAACAGGTAGTACGGCAAGCATAAATGTGTTTTAATTGAAAAAGCGAATAAGGAAAATGGCTGGACTGGTCAACATGGTCATTTGAACATCATAAATGAGAGCTTCTTTGTTAGGGAGAAAGTGCAGTCAACATCGTTGTATCATTATATAAAAATCAAATGAAAACTCTTTGTAAGCTAACAATTTATTATTTATTAATTAATAAAAATTAAATTTGGAGTCAATTTACGTCAAAGCTTCATAGATAATTACTTATAAAAGTTCTTAATTCCGACACAAGATGCAATATTTGTGTCGAAAAGTTCTAAGAAGTGTTTTCATTTCGATCAGAATGCGAGTTACCTTCAAAATATGGCGCGCTTCATACAAGCTACCAAATCGAATGTTCTATTCACCGCTGTATACATTTTCTTGGTCGCTATCGCGTTTACTTGTCATCTACATAATAGTAACCTATATTTTTTATGAATACTTTGTAAATATTTGAGTGGCTTTTACGAATGTTTATATAACGGCCTTGATATTACTGTTGAGTTTTTTAGAATTTCTCCAAGTCATAAACTGCCTAACGCCTGTAGTATGATGTGGTTGGTTATGAGTGTTAGAGTGTTATGATCATAATACATGTTGCGATACTTGTATATCACAAAAGCGTGCTATTATTTCTGTCGTCTTAGAATTTTCGGAAAATTATTTTCTTTACATTTTTGATTCTTTTCATGTGTCATCTCGTTTGTAGCTTCCCTTACAAAGATAAGTCGGTTGTGATTTCAGTTGACATTATACGTACCGTAATGTATTTATAATCTCTGAACACCAAATTTAGCCCCATCAACGTGCCACTCGAAAAATAAGCAACATGAGTAAAATCTTTACGTAGACCAGTTATTATGTATCCAACTTTGATGTTCTATTTTATCACTTATGGGCTAAAACTTGGCATCGAATTCACCTGATATTAAGTGACAATAAGGCGGTAGATGGTGAAACGAGTACGCCTATAATACATCTGGCTCTCACATATATGACTGCCAGAACACAGAAACGCTGTTAGGGTGGCCGATTGACATTGCGAGTGGTAGCGACCGAGGAAGGTTTCAAAATCCTTATATCTAGACTCCACTACTCTTGAGGCCCGGGAATCGAACCCGGGACTTCCGCGTCACTAGGCAAGTGCTTCACGGAGGCAGTCGAAGCTGTACTGTTCGTAAAAGAGTACTCTACTTTGAACGTAATGCATTTCCTTTGCCATTGTTGACTTGCCATATCCGCTTTGTTAAGTTCGAATAGAGATTAGTTACGATTTTCAGTTTCAGCTGTTACGAATACTGCGAAGTCGCATAGTGTTGGTAGCGTAAACGGCGGTCCGTTCCCCGTGTGTATTCAACGTGTTTAATCGATCGGAAGCAGCTTTGTTAGCGTTAAAACGTTCCTCCGGGCGAATCGACGCAGATACCGTAGCTCTAAAGCGCCAAGCTAAGCCACGGTTCACGCCAGATTTGACTTGAGATTATTTGTGATTTTATTTTTGTTTGTTAACTCACTTCACTACATGTTTAGGACACTATAAACAATTTTAATTGTATTCTGATTATACAAATGTGACTCGTGTTTTCTAAAATTTTTAATTGTTGCGAAATAGAAGTAAACATCTATTTGTTTATCAGTTGCAAAATTTTCGAAAAGATACCTTGATTTATGAAGGCAGTCAAGTTCATGTGAAATTTTTAACTAAAACTTCGGTGTTAATTTTCAGAGTTTGGAAGAGTCGCGGGATCTTCATAAGGAACATAACCGCGGCTTCTTCCACGCTATACTATTACGATAGCTCGTCCCTGGCTCTGCGTGTAGAGGACCCTATGGTTAAAAACATGGTTATCTGCGCAGATCACACCTCTTTAATGTACAGTGAGCGATCACTTACCTAGGTATATCTGGCAATGAAAGGTTTCTCCTATATAATTATTTTATGAACTAAAATGATTGAGGTGATATTTTTGTTAAGTATTCCGTTTAATCTTTCTTATGCCAAAGAGATCTAAAAAAATGTTTTGTCTAAACCATGTTATGATGTTCTTACATTTTAATGTATTAAATATAATGTGTGAGTACTTTATTGATGCCACAAACTAACAAGCGAGGGGAACTAAGCGTCGTCTAGGTGATTTGCTGGTGTGTAACTTTCCCTAACGTATGTGCGGATAAGCTGTTTGAATTGGATTCAGAACTGGAGTGTGCAGTGTATATACGACATTGTCAGTTAATATCCCATCTGTTTTAGTTGGTTCTAGAGCGCTTGAGCTAGTAACGTATAAAATGTGCGATGCAGTGTTATTGTTATCTTGCCCAAGTGTACCGCTTGCTTTGTAATGTGGTAGTCGCTGATTAGAGTTTAGATGATGGTAAAGGTTATTAAAACCCTCCTAGCTAGCTATCATCTTCAATGCCAATCTGTCGCCATAACAACGTTGCTATATTCCGGCAGTGAAAAATAGTAAGAACCAGAGGATTCGAGCCTGTCGCTTAACATCGTGTTAAGTATATTCGAAAGGTTAGTTTGTCGGCCAAAATTTATAATATCTTGGTAATTATAAAAAGTGATAGCTAAAATTCAATACTTGGATTGTAGGGGGACAAGAAGCAAATTACTATTCACAAATCACATTAATTTTTGCCACACAATTGTATGTACTTATATATTTAATCTAGAAACTATCTTATTTAATCATTAACTTTCAATACCCACTAGTTGCAGCACGTACCCACCCCAATGGTTCTCGCATAATACATTCACGCAAATCGCGTTCAATTAATGTCCAAAAACTTTCGATGTGCCCGTATAGTTTATGGAGTGAATAATTGAGGAGCTGTCAGTGGTCGCGAGGGCCGTACTCGAGGGTCGCAGCGGCCAGAAAAGGGTTGACACATATCACTCCTGATAAGCATTATTCGAACAGTTAGGTATAAAGGATATCTATACAGGCTAAACTGGGTAATTATTTATATATGTACGTATGTATTTAGAACAACGAAATACTAGTAATGACAGGTGGTATCGGACACTATCTAGATTTTCAACCAGCAGCAAGCACATGTAAACAAAAATTATTATGTTCCGTTTGAATAGCGCTGTAGTTAGTTAATTTTTGTTGTATGGAAACTTGATACCTTATGTCTTATAGCAACTATTTGATTGCCTCAGTGGCGCAATGGTTTACCCGCTCGCTTTGTAACATGTAGGTCCTGGGTTCGAAGCCCGGGCTACAGGAGTCTGGATCGTGGTAGAGTTTTTCGAACCCACCTGGCTAGTTATCATCATCAGTGTCAATCTCCATAACAGCATTGCTGTGTTCCGATACTTATACATGAGACAGGCTGATGTATTCTGGGCGGACACGCTTCACCGCCCACGGCCTCATTGTCATTTAACATCAGGTGAAATCGAGGCCCACAACGTTACTAATTATTATCTCTCCTTAATTTAGACTTATTCGACAGCCCAACATTAATAACTTCAGAAAGTACAGCGTTTCATTTTTAATTAATTTTAATATAAACAAAACTTTTACTATCAATTTAATTGCGACTACATAATGATTGTGAAGCTTTATCAAGCAATTAAAATAGATTGTTTTCTTCATTGAAGACTTTAAATTCGAACGTGATTCTAACTAAACTTTCTTCATCTCTTCCAGGTAAGTGTCAACGGCGAAGTGGATGTTCGGCATCCAGGCGTCATTATCCCCGCTCTTACAGCCAGAGGTGTTAGTAACAGAGAGTAGTTTTTTTTTGCACTTTTGAATGCGTCTAGGTAATTATGGTAATACTATTTGAGTGAGTTAATTTTGATTTTACTAACGGAACCGGTCGATGGTCCAAAGTGTTGATACTAAGTTGTAATTATCTTGAACAAATAAATCGCGCTATACGACTGAGTCCCCAGTGAAGGAAATCGCAAAGAGTATACCGTCATGTTCCTAGTATAATATAGCAGTTTTAGAATGCGCAGTAGTTAACCGTTTGCTTAGTACAACGCAGGTCTGTGATATTTGAGGCTCACGATTATAGTGGGCTTTGGATAGTGATGGGGTGTATTTAAAACCACCTAGCTACTTAATACACTGGCTATCAATCATCTTCCATATCAGAGTTGCCATCTTCTGGCAGTCCTATACATGAGAGTTAAAGTATTCTGACGAGAACGATTCACTACGGCCTCATTGTCCTACGAAATTGCAATCAAGTGATAACCATGTGCCGATAAAAAAAAATCTCGTGAAGACGACTCTACGTATTTTATAAAGCTACGAGAAATGTGGTCACTACGTTTAGAATTGCTTTTTCAATCCATTATTCTATTTATAAATATACAATTTTGATTAAACAAAACGATAGCATAAAATTCGTGATTGTATATTTAACCTCGATAAATTTTGAAAGTATAATTCTGTCTCGACTTCGACTGGGCTTACCTTGCCGAGTAAATTTGCTACGGTCTAGCCTAAAGTCCCCGTGTGACATTTACTTCATTTCCGTGAACTACGTGACCTTACGATTGAATCACGTTTTTTACTGCATAGTTTACTATCAATTGTTCACCAATATAATGTTACAATTTTATTTTATCGGTGCTCTAATGATATTTCACGATTTATCTTTAACTCTGTAACTATTGTGTTTTGAAATATTGTTCCATCATTTTAATGATTTCATTCTAAAAGCATAGAATACAACGAGTATCCATGTGAATATTCTCATAGACACAGACAAATTGATAATAACAAGTCTCAATTAATATAATTTATTATTTCCCATCGGGTCAGAGTTATTCATTTATGCATTTCTTCATCACATCATACTCCATTTGCATAATATTAATAACATACTATAATGAATATTCATGAATCCTACCTAATCCACATTATTTACGTGATATGCGTTTCATGTCATGTAGAATAACACTATTTAAGGGTGTAGATAGTTATGAATTATTTCTACTTTATGAATAACTATCCAGTAGCCAGTGAAATTGAGTAGCTTAAGATAAGCTATAGATAAAGAAGGAACAAAGTTGGAGCACGCTTTTGCTGATTGTCAAACAGATCTTTTTTTATCGGTTATGGGCTAAGACTTGGTCTCGATTTCACCTGATTTTAAGTGACAATGAGGCCGTAGATGGTGAAGCGTTTTCGCACTGAATACCGCAATGCGGTTTTGGCGGCAGATTGAGATTGAGGGTGGTAGTAAACAAGGCGGGTTTGAAAAACCTTACTACCATAGAGACCTCACTACTCCTGTGGTCCGGGAATCAAACCCGGGACCTTCGCGTTACAAGTCAAGTGGGTAAATCACTGCGCCTTAGAGGCAGTAAAATCTGCAGAAGGTAAAAAAACAAAAAATATTATGTTTAGTTCTGTATTTAAATTTTTAATTATAAGTTATTATTTATAAATGTAAACGAATGTTGATGAAGATAATCAGTTTAAATGGCTACATATCATTATTCTTACTGTAACTGATACAAAATGTTTAAGATTAAAACGCGCCTGAAACGAGTCTGATGTAGGACGATTGCAGTTATGCTGATAATTGCTTTTCTCTAGAAGCTGCAATCCGAGCAGTCTCTATTTAGTTTCTCGTAAAATATAGGCTGTGTTCTTAATTGCAGTCTTACTGTGTTTTGTTGCAGTAGAACGCATTTGTGTCTTTTGGTATCTTGACAATTATTTTTATCATAATAAATTTTTGTTGAAATTGAAGTGTTGCGATGAATATGACAAGGCCTATGATTGCATTCTGATATAGTGCTTCTTAAGTTTCGATATTTTAATGTGAGACTTGGTTGTTCATTGTCTGCGTCCATATCAAATTAAGTTAAAAGTGATTAAATTAGGTAAGTTGTACAAAACAAATGTTAAACAAAATGTTGTCAAATGGCAACAATATGAATTAGCCTTATCAAAAGCAATTTTCATTTAGTTTTTTTTTAAATAATTGATGGTTTAAATTGTAACGTAGCTACATAAATGCTTGCAACTTCGTTTTGAAATGTGTGTACAGTATCCGACATTTGATTTGGCACGTCGGGAACAAGAGTGAGATGTTCGTTTAGCTTCGGTCTTGTAAAGCGTTATAGTCGCATTTTGCTGTCGGTACATTGTATGACAGAGAGGATACTCTACGAAATTAAACCCGTCCTATCTTTGACGTAAGTGTCACTCTTTTGCCCGACGCCAACACAAAGGGTACCGTAAAAAGTAAAATGGTAATTTATATGTTTTTAGAAATAATTTTCCACTCAATAGTGTATTTATGCGTAATGCAACATTTCGATGTTTCGGTTTAAATGGCATTATGACTGGTGAATTAAATGAAGTATAGTACAGTGTAGAAAAGAATTTAATAAACGTTTACTTACATAAATCACTGAAAATTAGTACGGTTTTGTGCTTAATAAATAGTCTTTCTAAAGTTAATGATCGTCCTGCTATATAAAAAAGGGGTCAATACAATACCCTGTAATCATGAGATCTCCCGTATTGACGTGCATGGGCTTCATTAGGTACTCAAACCACCGAGGCATGCGGTCGTCGTTGTGTTTAATTACGCGTTTGCATTAAGAGCGCACCTTGATTGCTCGATGCTAATTGCATTTTCAATTGGATACAATCGTATGACGTAATTGGATGTTCACTGAATGGTTAGACTTGTGATGAACAAGTTGGGAGCGAATGTTTCACCCCCGCGATCGAATGGCGTCGTTCAATCAGTCAGCTGATGAGCTCTGCGTATTGCAAAATATTTTTTCCCTCAGGTTTATTTTTAATTTGCCCGTCAACTGTTTTGTTTACGGTACTGTTCGATCGAATTGAAACTCAATTTAGTTATGCCGTAATTTTTTTTTATTAACCTGCGGTATTCATGTCGACGTTCGTTCAACCGGTAACTATTAGAACGAGCTGTCAAATCGAAATTATAGTTTTTTGAGTTGACGGCTTAATAGGTTTTCACTTTACACAATTTATTTGGAAAAGCCGCGCTCGATATAAGTTGCACACTTGGGCGCTATAAAAATTTACGCTAAAAGCAAACTGGTTTCATTCAAGGCGATCATAGACTGTAAGATGTCTTTAAGAACATTTTGTAGGTTGTTTTTTTTTAATAATATTCTTATGAATTTATGGGTCGAGGTCCGAATTCAACTGCAAATTTACGTTTGCCTTTGACTTATGAAGCTATCACAAATGCCGTTGATTAATTTATGTGTAATTATTTTATTCTAGATCTAAACACCTCGTCACAATCATAAATACTAAATCAAATTTAAGAATTAAACCTGTATTATATAAGCTGACCGTAGCGTGATTAATTGTCTTAAGAAACTTTTCTCGCCATTCCGGATTGATGGTCTGGTTTGAAATAGATAATAATAATAAATTTAGGACATTTTTATTATATGGTACTTATAATCCCAAGATAGATAGTTGAATATCAGCTTTGTAGTATGTGTTATCAGAGACTGATATACATACATAGATATTTTTATTACATACTTAAGTATATGCTAACAACCAGACAGAGAACAAACACAAATGTTAATAACAAAAATGTTTGTATTAAGCGGGATTCGAATCTAGTACCCCTGGTGTAATAGTCAGGATTGCTACCACCAACGGGCCAGTCAAATGCTACTTCTTTAAATGTTTTGACTTTTTGCTATTTATATGCAAATAAATATCTCTGACAAATATCATTATTGTCTACTTCGTATAAGTTGTATTTAATGTGTATTTGAAATAGTGCCGACCGGCCTGGCGTGGGGGGATGTAGGTCACTCGTGAACTCCCACACATAATCAAGAGCACCGGAGTGTATAGAGTGTATGGCGTGACGCCATGCGACTTGCCAATTAATTGCATTAACAGCGTAACTATGTTGATATGAAGACGATAGCGTTTTGTTTGAAAATGTTGCGTCCAACTAAGGTCTATTTTCTTAAAGGTAGGCAACCAAGCTGCGACTACGCGAATGCTGCGGCTGCCTATGGGCCTCGCTAGCTGATTAGCTTACTCTACCTATAAAAAAATATCGAAGCCATAAGAGTTTACTTTAGTCTCCAAATACCTTATCAAATACAGTTAAGTAACTCATGGTGTATCTTGTGGTTGAAGAGGGAACATGAAGTTGTGATAATAGTGAAATGATTTTTATTTATGGAGTGGTTATAATTGTTTATTTTCGACGAGAATTTATTGATTATTATATTATTTAAAGCAATTATGTCCATTTCGAAGCCTTAAACTGAGATTAAAATAAAAAAAAGCTTTCGGAATGGAAACGATAACATTAATTAAAATTAATTTTTTCGGCCTGAACTTTGGATTACAGTCAGTGACGTTACTTTCATACGAGCCCGAAAACGAAATATCTCATTAAAGCATTTAAGCAATATGGTGCGCTAAAATCAATAATTTTTTATGCGGTATAAATGCTCGAGCTTGCCCTGCTGGCTCGTCTGTTTTCAGGGTTTTTTTTTTAAATAATAAACCATCACAATGTAATTTCAACATAATTACCAATTTAAGAGAAATACTCAACAACTTATTTATACTGTAACGTATTTGCAGCGCTATATCCTTAGCTGTTGTCTCCGATTGTGGGCGATGGTGACATGACGTGTGCACATATTCCTTTGCTTACCTTTTGTCCAAAAAAATGCAATTTATATATTATCGAATTCCTTTGCTCACTTCTGACTGCATGTCCAATCATATCCAATCATAGCCTTTGATTCGTTTAATCGAGTCACATACTACATCCAAATACGTATATCTGCGACCGATACATCCTTTACGCTTCGGTGTTTAAATATTGATACGCAAATCAATCGTTCTTTGAATCCGTCTTTGCAAATATGCTTAGCTGTTATTGGAGCGAGATCACTGTATGCGATTCGCCGCTTTATAACTTCAGAGATGAATCTACTAAATGTGTATTGGATACAACAAAACGTTGAATGCGTGAGTTTGGATCGCTCGAGATTCGCTAGGTTAGAGAAAATGTAGTTATGTTTAAGAAAGAGTTGCTATTTTTTGCATTTAAGCTTTTTATCCGTTTGACGACGACCCCATTTGATGAAAAATGTATTAATTTTAACATTATAACAAGCAATATATTAATTTTATATAACGTATAACGTTAGACCTGTCGTTGTTAAACTGATAATCCTAGTCACTTTCGTTTTCGCATGAAACGACTTTTTTATAATCTAAATTTATTAGTATTGATTAAGCCGTAGCTGGTGAAGTGTGCACGGAGTGTTATGAATTTCACGTGTATGACTGCTGGAACACAGCGATGCCGTCATGGCAGCAGGAAGACAGTGTTAACGAGCCAGGCAGGCACCAAGAAACCCTCACACTATTCAAATTCCACCACCAATGTGGCCCACGGTAATTGAATCTGGGTCTTCCTAGTTACAAGGTAAACGGTAAACCACTGTGCTTCGGAGGCAGTTAAAAATAAAATTTGAGTAAATGAGAATTTTATTGATGACACTTTTTAAATTACTACCACCACGAGTTTAACGATAAATTTTTTGAGAAAACAAAAATCGATTAGAAAAGATATTTTGTTTTTTTGCACTCTTATTTTTTAAATTGTGAAATTTTAAGTAGTTTGGAAGTGTTTTAGTTTAAATTTCTTTTATTACACATTTCTTTCTACACCAATGGCGCTATACCAATGCAAGCCCGAAAGCCCGGCTTACCCCACTTAAGCAATAAAGTGAACTAAAATTAATTAATCATAATTGGCACAAGGTACACCATCATGAACATGTGAAAATGGAAAAATCACCTCGTGTATAAACATTGTTTTACGTAGATACATACATAAGTGCTGGGGCTTAGCCTGCAGGCACGTCCCTGTTCTATACGTCATGTGTTAAATTACTTGTACCTAAATCTTACACTGCGGGATAGTAAAATGTTAACGATGTTTTATGCAGTTGTAACATGGCATTAGAGTACCCAATTACCAGTAAAGATGTGTACTGCCGCAGTTGTTCACGATAACAATGCCTCTACCGTAAGGGGCTTATGTTCTTCAAGAGCTATTCAACAGTGCACTCACTCTACTTGCAATGATGTAGTTTTGAAGTTATCACAAATATACCTCTAAAAATTGTGTAATTTTTTTATACTTTTACTATCCGTACTGTATATACTTCGCAAAAATAAATCCTGGTTCATTTTGTGATGGAGAATGATTTCTCAGCTGCCCTTTAACAAGAATATTAATTAACTTATTCGTAGTTTGTTATTAATTAAAGGGATGTAGATCGAAGTATTAATAATCAGCTTCTGAGAAAGTAAGTGCCGCGCTGGCAATTAGTTGGCAACTGATTTGCGACTACTGGCGATACTCTGTGACACGAGGACGGGAACAGCAATAGTTTCTAATGGTTTTTTTTTATTTTCCGATTTGTAAATTTTCTTGCTTTAAGTTCCCGCTTCCAATAAATTATTAAGAAGGTTTCTCTTAAAATTGATAAATTCTCTTAAATTGAACTTTTAAATTTCTGATGAAGTTCGCACGAAAAATAGACCAGATGGAGTGGGAAAACAGAATAGATTGGCTTAGCACCTTTTCATTTCTGTTCAAACTTGGCGCAGCAGTTTTTATACGACGATATTGTCGTTCGTTAGATGCTCGAGGCGAAAGCACTATCCGTAATATCGCATTAGTAAAACAACACGATGATCCCGTGGGATTGGTTTACAGATACATCTCATTATTGCGTTACGTACGATATCCCATTAGACGTTCATGCGTATTCATGTGCGTATGGTCGTCGATCAAGCCACTGAATCCGATGCGACGGAGTTGGCTTTGCCGGAAAATCAGGATTTATGTAATTCCCGGTTCCCGTTGAGGTGATTACGTTTACACGCGACTGTAACGCGACGACCGCGTAAAGACTATTTTGAAACAATTAAATGTGATTATTTTGTTTTATTATACATATAGTGAAATAAAAAGATTTGGTAAAATAGCTTTTAGTACAATAATTACGTTGTAGAGTGCACTAAATAATTATATTTAGTGGACATAACTGTTTATACGTAAACCTTGAAATCTGCCTACTTAAGGAATTATAATTCAATAGTAAAATATTACAATTAATAAAGATGAATTTCGCTATCTTGTGAAAATAATTTTTATTTGTATCCCAATTTTTAATTATAAACAACTTCTTTTTAAATATTTCAAACAATATTTTCATTCAAATCGCATATGGTCCTTGAGTATATTACATTATGCTTAGTCTTCAGGTCCAATTAATTTTGATTTAAATGGACGATTTCTTTAATGAGTTTATTTCTTATGCACATAAAAAAGTTGTACACATCATATGCATAAAACTTAATTGTTTTTATGTACATGATGTGTACAACTTTTTTAATAATTTATTACATCAGCTAAATTCACCTGTAGCTATTGGCAAACCATCTTTCCTCCCATTTTTATCTCTACTTTATTTCCTCTTCTTCTGTAAGTCACAACAAAGTGTTGTTAAAAAGCAAAAATCCTGAATATAAATTTTGAAATGAACGTCTGTAGATTATTTATATTTACAATTTGAGACTATGAAACTGCTTAACATATCATCCGTTTGTAGATTTAGGATCGAACCGATGTCGTGTCGTCGTCGTCGAATGGAAACGGCCCCAACGCTCCGAATCTCGCACAGCTCCGAGTCGGAATGCTAATGACGTTATTGTGTCGCGGATAATTTTATTTATAGACCAACCATTCGCAATGTATGATTTTCCTGTTTGTCTTGCTTTATAGAATCGCAGTTTCTAATGTTTGGAGATTACGTATTTCAATTTTCTTGTGATAATGTTCTCGATTGCCTTAGTTGGATTTATAACCATATAAAAAATTGATAATTCGCACCTTACACTTTCGCAATTCTTTCTCCCTGAATTTGTTGAATCATTTCATAAGTTTGTATGCCATGATATAGTGCTTTTTGCCAAAAATATTAAGTGTATCAGAACTTTTAAACCTTTAATGGTTTAATTGAACTGTAGCGATTAGTGCACGATAATTTAGATGAAAAGACATGAATTGCGTAAAACTCCGAAGTTCGTTTTCACCATCAGAGTAGTGAATCATCTTGTTAACGAAAAACTTTGTTTGGCAACATCAATACTCTGTCGTTCCGTAATAAAACGTTAAAATTGATTTAGTACTTGCGGAATAAAATCTCAAAAGGCGACTCAACGAAAAGTTTTATAGAAAATAAATTTCAAATTCACGGAATCGGAATGTATAAATTCCGAGTTCATTTCATGTCGAACCTTGTTATTTCAAATGTGAAATTAAAATTCAAATAGAGTTCGTTAGTCGGTGCCCGCGCTGCGCTGGTTAGTTCTAAATTTTCAACTCGCCGCGATGGAAGCGTGGGCGAGATTTCGCACTTAAGCACGATCAATTAAGGATGCGCAGCCAACCGAATCTATTATTGAAGGGGAGGTGGAATATTCGTCGTAGGAAAACAGACGTCTAACGGAACCGGGTCAACAGATTTCGTGTTAGAAAGAGACGGACACTATTGCTTTTTCAACTTTATATAACCCGTTAGATCACCATCCCTTATTTCGTTTTGGTGTTAATATTGTTTGACAATTCCCTTTAATGGCTATTGGTTTTTAACCCTTTCAAAACTCTCGGAACATCGTATGCACTAGTCAATACTTTATCAGATTAAATGCTTTTAATCAGGTTTATTTTGGTTTTGTTAGCGCGTAGTCCTGGTCCCTTGGAAAACGTTAGCAAAATTCTGCGGTTGCATCAACTCATACCATGTTTCGGTTCCATCGTATTTGCATAGTTTAGTTAAACAAGAGAGTCTTCTTCATATTAAAATTCGTCTTGATATAATTTAACTTGACGGGAAATATTTTTTTACTGCTTCCATGGCACAGTTATTTACTCGCTTGCCTTGGAACGCGGAAGTCCTCGGATTGCTTCTCGGGCCACATGACTAGTGTAATCTGGATGGTAGTAGAGTTTTTCGAACCCGCCTAGCTAGCTACCACCACCCATAATGTTAATATGCCGCTGTAACAGCATTTCTGTGTTCCAACAGTCGTACATGTGAGAGCCAGACGTAGTCTAGGCGAATACGCTTCACCTACTTTGGCTTAATTGTCACTTAATATAAAGGTAATTCGAGTTCAAGTGTCCAGCAACTCGACGCATAACTCCACATGCACCAACAACACCAGACCCAAACTCACCACGCTCGCCACCCGCCTCGTT
>DWQX01000795.1:0-35896 GCA_018245475.1 Pharmacophagus antenor
ATATTATATTACATTATATAAAATTATTGTAGAGAATTATAATAAAATATAAAAAATTAAGGTATCTTTTTTATTGTTTCAGAGGAATATGTTCTTAAGAATACAAATCTTACTATTATTCTTTATAATTGAAATCTCGTTGTTTTGTTAAATACAACAGATGTGTTTTTAAAATAATATGACACGAGACTATAATTTTTTAACGTTAAGTTCGATCGTCTGATATTAAGTGACACTTCTGAAAGTTCCACAACCTGCTAATTACATAGGGTTTCCAAAATTAATATGTCATCTTTGACATGGCATTATTTTGAGCAAGCACGCTCACTTCATTATCATTTAACGTCGTGGAAATTTGAGGTCAAGTAAATGTTAACCGAATGTAGATAAAAAAATTATTTAGTCATATTTAAAACCGGAACCCACAATTTCTTCATCTTTGAACCAAATTTTTAACAATTTTATAAAATGTTTTAGTATAATACAAGAAAAATTTTTAGTTAGACAGAAAATTTTGTAATATGCTAAATACACTAATATTGCCAGACAGTTAAAAAGAACAGAAAACTTCGAATGAATGAATGAACAGTATTTCTTAAACGACCCGCGGTAGATGGTTGGGTTTATGTGCACGCTCAAACAACAATGAGTTTGCATTTGTATTGGTTGAACAACATGAGCCAAGTGGTAATATTAGCAATGAAACTTTTCTTTTTTTAGGATATGACATTGATAATTTTGTTTACAGGTTATTTATAATTGAATATCTGTACCAAATTTTAATCTAAATGTTATAGTTAAACCATTACGCATTCTTATTTCTTTTTTTAATTTAGTTTAATTATTTTTCATGTCCATAATTGTTTTAAATTTATTTAATCTGTATTTTGCAACAAAGTTAGTGATTGATGGTGAAATCTTCGCAATATTTTTGTTTTGTTTCATTCCGCTATAGTTATAAGTGTTCGGATTTTTGTTTTAATTTTTACCATAAAACATTTGAACATAATATTACGAGTGTAAATTTAGAGCAAAGAATATTTTACATAAAAATCCTAAAATTTCTTGCGTAGCACAGTTTACAGCTAGCTTTGCAGGACGGTGGTACCAGGTTGGATTTCGAGGCCACATGAATAGTGGGTGGTGAATAATGTTTAGGTTTTTTTAAACTTGCCTAGTTAGTTATACACACAATATGAACCTTTGTGTAGTAATAAGGAGAGAGAGATAAGATAGAAGGGATATATTGATCAGTAGCAAAAATCCTAAAAGAAAAATTAAAATAAAAAAAAGTATAGGGAAAGGTAAGCACGACACATTTTCTTTGCGATAAATGTCTATATTTTCTTTTTCAGATTCCATACAAACTTTATTACGGGCTTACTAGTGTTCGAGTTATAACAAACATTCCTAATTAACTTTAGTTTGCCATTTAGTTCTCCGTCTTTCCAGATATAAATATCTTGGATTTTAGAAATCACGTAAATGGAAAGGTATCTTGTATATATCTAATGTTCTTTTTAACTAAACTTACATGTTTATCTAACTACAAAACATTTAATAAATTTAATATTTGTACAACTATGTAGGAGATTGATATAACTATAAGGTTTTTAATAAGGTTATTAAAATTAGGATAGAAACCCAAACTCAAACTCAAATACTCTTTATTAAATAGGATCTAGACAATCACTTTTAATCATCATATTTTAATTACTGTCAGTTCACAACGCGCCTTCCTTTAAGAAGAACTGACAAGAATCTCGTAAAGGTTTGTTTTTTTATTGTGTACGTACTTACAAAATTTAAAAATAAAGACTACCATTTAAAAAGTGCAATTCCTTTCTATTTTTTTTTGCCTGAAAATTCGTTTAACAAATCCTTTAAATTTATTGATGATATCCTTTATGATATTATCCTGTGTATCTTTAAATTTATTTTTAGTGGTTACTGTAGCCTCTTTTTATAGACAGCTAGAATAACTCGTTTCTGAAGTACGTATATGGTATCAATGTCCGCGGTATTGCCCCACAATAGAAATACAAATTTAAGACTACTGTAAAATTTCACTTGCATAGTTAAACACTGTGTTTAATATATAATAATAATTAAATATTAATTTATTAAATTGAAATAAAGAAACGTTATATTTTTATATGAAGAAGACACGAGACAAGCATCCATAACATTAGATTAGCCGAGATTATAGAGTGAAATAATATGCATTATGACAATGGGTGAATATATAATAGAAACAAAGAGACCGTGAACATAGAATCAACGTTTGATAAAAACATTCATGTGTACAAAATTACTATAATATTTTCGAAAATCACATAACAATTAATTTGATTGTGTATATAAATAAGTCAAAGCATGTTTTGGGCAATCTAGTGTTAAGGTTAAGGTTAAATGATACTGCTGACCATAGCAATAAAGCACTAATTAAGATACAGAACAAAATACATTGCACTCATCTCATAGACAGGTCTCACTAACTCCAAAACAGTCATTTCGCCGGTGATAGTGCCCTTTGTAACATTTACTTCAAAAAGTAGCACAAATAAGGATACAGCTTGTGTACGTGACAACACTGTAAAAGGAACA
This sequence comes from Pharmacophagus antenor, assembly GCA_018245475.1. Taxonomy (NCBI): domain Eukaryota; kingdom Metazoa; phylum Arthropoda; class Insecta; order Lepidoptera; family Papilionidae; genus Pharmacophagus; species Pharmacophagus antenor. Next base: position 2,608 of record DWQX01000795.1, read on the forward strand.
AAACCTTTCTACTGGAACAAATTACGTCCGTCTCCAAATAGGGTATAAGTGGAATATCTACGATAGGTTACTTTTACCTCTTTCATCTATCACATTGCCTCACTTGGGATTTTCTCGAGCTTTTAAGGATATACTAAAAGCGTTTCAATAAACAAAATGGTAGATTTTCAAATGGTTTTGACTTGTACTTAGACTATAGGTTCTCAAACTTTTTTGTCAACCCCTAACTTACGAATTAGTTTAATTCCAACGCTTATTATAATTCATTATTGTACCGCATCTTAAAATTACAGTCGTTATTATTATAAGACTTTAATTTCATTATTGGTAATTTATAAAGAATTATGAAAAAAAAAATGTACCTACATCATTAATATTTTTCTAATTCTGCAAAGGTCTGCTAAAACCTGTTCCTTAAATCTTTTGCAGATTGTTTTACTTTTTTAAAAGAAGAAAAATTGTTGCCATAGTTCAATGCCTGCTTTATGAATGCTTGTACGCTCACTAAGGAAAACTTTAAATAATACAATAATACATTAGAACTAATCTATTATATGTTACGAGTAAGAAAGGACGTTTAAAAAATTCAACGTTATTTAAAGTTGTCAAACATATAGAAGTATTTCGTTGATGAAAATAGACGATACCATCTTTATCATGATATTATATTTAATAAGAATTAAGAGAAGGAAAGAAGAGGTAAAACTCAAATTGACGTTGTCGTGTCGCCTTTAAGTTAGTATTTAGTGTATATAGTTTAATTATGTATTTACGTTAATAAGTTTTTTTTTTTCATTTTCTACTTCTAGTTTACACTCCAATATATCTTGTTAAAATTTTTATCCGTTAATAAAAAAAAAACATTTTTCTTCTCAAGATCAAAAAATTTTCTAATACTTGTAGTGAGTGAGATTTAATGTTAATAAAGTTATTTCCAAATCATTAATTAAATTAAAATAATTTCAGTTTTATATAGCAAAAAAAAAAATCCAAGTAAGAATGAAATTAAAATTTTATTTATATTATTTGTTTTAATTCAAAAAGTCATGTTAGACAAGCTTACTCGAGGAGTTTCATTGAATCTTTTCATTTACCTATGTAAGTGCGTTTGACGATTATATATAACATCACGTGAAATTATGTTGTTCTCATTGTTGATAAAAATATCGTCGGTGTATTTTTTTTTCATTTTGAATAATAGTTTTCAAAGTTTTATATTATGTTGTTACTAAATACAAGAAAGACTAACATGGGAACGTTATTTAATTTTTAAAAGGTTATCATGCCATTAGCGCTATACGCGAGCAGAACCGAGTCCACCATGAAACAGTGGCATATTTGAATTCTTCGTTTGATTGTTGCCATTTACTTTCGGTATAATTTAAAATTTAGTTGATTTAACGAGAATCCTGGTATGGTTTATAACATAATCTTTTGTTGTAAAATTACTGTCAAAGTATTTAATTACCTTAGAGATGTTAATAAAATTCAAAATTGGTAATTAACAATTACAATTTTATAAAAACAGCTTATATAATATCATCAATTGAATGCCGCAGTCACACATCTTCCCGATTAACATAAAAAGTAAATTAACAACTGCGTATCTTAATTAGTAGGACAGCTTTAAAAATTCTTGGCGGTTTATTCGAAATAAGGGGATGCAGGACTTTTTTTTATGGATTAACATATGGTCTCCTGATGATAAGCGACAATCAGACAATGGATGTTGAAGCGTGTTAACTCAGAATACTTCCGGCCATAACATGTATGACTGCCGGAAAAGAATAATTCTGTTATGGCGGCAGTTTGACATTGAGGGTGATAGATAACCCTATCATGAACCAGATACCACTACACCTGTTATCCGGGAATCGAGCCCGGGACAATCAAAATCAAATACCGGTCTGATTTTAACAATTTTCGCAAAATATATTTTTTATTCGATGCGTATTTATAATAAGTGACCCCGGGGACCATTAGCCGAGCGGTCCAATTTTGTTAATTTCTATTTTTGGATATACTCATATACTATGGAGTTGGAATAAAAATTAAATGATCGTTACCTTAGGCGATGTATATTAGGCGACGATTAATTTCGCACCTTCTAATGATATTGTTGGTGTTGAAAGTTGATATTTTTCATTTTCCATTTATAGTAGGTCAAATTTTTTATTAAAAAAAAATATCTAAATATACCTCTTTATAATATCTGCAAGTTTTATCATACCAAACCATATTTTTATTAATTTTTAAATATTTAATAGTACATACAAAATTATTTTATTATGTAATAATTGAAAATAATATATAATTAATTTAGGACTGATGAAATAAAAACCAGTTTTAAAAAATGTTATCATTAGTGCGTCATACAACAGTACGCCGTTGAATTCGGTGAGATATAAAGAATTTTTATTCAAATTGACATTTTTTCCCCTTGAAATTTATCAAATAACTTGTAATTTGTACGCTTTTAGTAAATTTTCAAGATCAACCTTAATGTTTTCAATATTATTTACTATCCACGACCTATTTTTTTTGTTTCCTTCAAACATAGGTACGACTTTAAATAGAACTTAGCGAAACAGATCGTCGAGTACTTTAACAAATACGATACGGATTATCGCTCACATGACCGTTAGGCAAACAGATTCATGGAGATTTTTATTCAGTTGTCAATAATTAAAACAGGTAGCACGGCGTGCTCGTGGGTGCATTCAGAGTCAGATGTCTAGAGACGCCGGTGCGTCCGGCTGGTGACGAGTTACGTTCTTTTTGGTTACGTCTTAACAAAATAGTTCGTGTGCCTAACAACTGTACCTACATATCGTAACATACCAACTGTTTAAGTTCCATAGTGAAGTATTCAACATGACAATAATTTCATCGGCATTCCTGAAACAGGTATTATGATACATATGTCATTTTAATTGTTTATTTTTTTTAATAAAAGTGAATAAATATTCATATTTATTTATTTTGATTTGGGGACATTAAAAAGTTTAGTAATTTTTTTTAATAAAAATAAAATACGCTTCGGGGATGAAGTTTTCGAAGTAAGGATGACGATAATTTTCTGGTAACGGGCGAACTTTGCGTTTCTTTATTTAATAAAAATGGGACAGTATTCTACAATAGCTCATTTTTCACGCGACGCGACGCCACAGATGAAAAACGAATTTTGAAAACAAACTGTAATGTGACCAAAGGGAGTAATAACTTTTAAATTACAAAACAATTTAACAATTTTGCCATTTTGTTATTATTTGCAGTCTCTATTTACTTGTGTTTTAAAATTTTTATTGGTAATTTTTGACATGAAACTAAAAAAAACTATAAGCGTCATAAAGAATATTAACGCAAAAATATATAATAAGAAATAAATTTCCTAATTCACATGAATGATAACAAGATTACATGAGTGCTTTCTGGTTTTAGTATACGTAAGTGCTTGTTAATTTATAAAGGAATTTTGATGTGAAAAATATGTATCTGGTGACTAGCAGGTCTTTGAATTTGATGAGGGCGGAAAAAAATTACAGGTTTTAGATATCTCGAATCAGCTATTTAGTAATTTCTTATCATAATCCTGTTTCGTTTTTTGAGTTTCTTGAAGTACTTTTAACTGGCACGCAGTGGCTTTCCGCTTGCCTTGTAACTCGGAGAATCCGGGTTTGAAATTCGAGTCACATGAGTAATTATGTCTGGATGCTGGTAGGGTTTATCGGATACACCTAGCTATCTACCATCCTCAACGTTAATCTGCATTCATAACAACATAACTGTTTTCATTGATAAACATGAGAGAACCAGAAGTGTTCTTGGTGAACATGCTGCACCATCTACATTCCTATTGTCACTTAAAATTAAAATCGAGGTCAAATATTATAACATTACCGATAAAATGTTATCAAGCACAATATTTGGAGACTACATTACGTTTATAAAGATTCGAAATACCTAAATATGGTGTAATTATAAAACTTACTAATACTAGTAGCTTATGTATAATGGAGTTCGAAAATCTTAAAGGAAAAACTGAAAAAACCCTTATGCTTTATACTTCTATATTGTTGAGATTAGAGTATATGTAAAGTATAAAGGTTTGTAATTTTTGAGCGTTAACGGGTCTTTTGGCTTCTAAAGCGAATAGAAGTTGGACAGAGATAAGATTTATAGAACGTAAGGCTGCATTTCACGGGTAAAGATAATGTTATATGCCCGAGACATACTAAATAGCGATATCTAGAAATACGACATAGTAAGCAGGCAGGATATTTTCTTTTATTCGAGGAATTTTTACGTATACGGATTAAAATAAAGGATAACGACTGCAGAAAGGTGATGCGATGAAGTTTGTTTTAAATTATTTCGCACAAAGAACTCTGCTAAGGCCAACAATAAACGCTTGTCCAACGTGAGTATTGTGAGAAAATGTATATTATGAGAATCTGAAGAAAAAATGCTTATACTCCCGATTGGAGTTATGTGACCGATAATTTTACAACTTACAAAAATTAAATGCAAATATGTTTTGCTTTAATTAATTATATCGATATTATGAACTTTTGGTTAAAGTTAAATATCCTAATTTTTATTAAAAATCAAAATAATGAACATATGAAGAACCTATATTAACTGTTTCGAAATCGGTAGATGATTGTCATTAATTATTATTGCACATACGGTGTGCAACGTTTCGAATGGATTAAGATATGGAAGTGATTACAAGTTTTTTTTATATACAATTATTATACTGTTTCAACTTTACTAATATCCTCATAAGGATATAAGTTGGTTTAGTAGAATATTCTACATTTAAAATAAACATTTTTGTCAGAACTAATATTAAGATGTGTGATTTGTATTATATTCTTCGAGTAGCGGAAACGCGTCACACTTAGCTCGTGTGTAATTTATATAACAATTATGATGAACATGTCGTTTAGTATTAAATTGATGGTAGCGTAACTATAATAACGATGTGCTATTTATGAAATGATTTATCATAATTATACATAATTTTGTATAAAATGCATATATATTGTATGTAATAGAGCTTTTCGTAGTGTTAATTTTTTTTAAATTATTATGCCACCAATTTACAAAAATGATGAAATTTTTATTGCTCTTTATGTAATAACTCATGCAAGGATAAAATTTCATTATTAATTTAAGTTAAAAAATTTCGATTTTTCAATAACAAATTTTAAAATTATCGATTGTTTTAATAACACCTGTAATAAATAGGTACAAAATAAGTACTCATTTTGTTTTACAGATGACGTAACAGATAAAATACTATAGAAAATATAACGGAAATGAAAAAAACTGACTACGAGAAACATTAGAAAAGCATAAATTATTTAGTCTTTTCAAACAACCAACGAAGATCATTAAATTACTTTAAAAAATAATGAAAGCAAAATGAGTACTGGTTTATGTGCTTGCCTTAGAATGCGGATGTCCCAGGTTCGATTCCCGGGTCACAGGAATGGATTCTGGATGATCCGCTTGGCTAGCTACCACCCTCAATGTCAATCTGCCGCTATAACAGCATAACTGTATTCATTGTATACATGAGAGAGAGCCAGAAGTATTCTTGGTGAACATGGTATACACCATGTTCACCTTATTGTCACTTAACATCAGGTGAAATCGAAGTCAAGTGTTAGCCCATAACCGATAAAAAAGAATATATCTTAGAATGTAAATTTTAATATCATTAACAGATTTCGGTCTTGATTATATGTTATTCTTAACTAAAACCAACTTTTTGATTATTCTTTGTATTATTGGTAGTTTTTATTCACACTTTTATAATTTTTTTTATTATACATGCCACACGCTTTTGTCCGACTATTAGAGAATGTCTGTGTAGTGGCATTATAGCTTCGTTTTGTTACCTTTATGGTGTTCAAAATAACGTGTAAATCAATAAAAGTATGCTACAATGTACACAAAAAGCAAGTTTTGTTACTATCACCGAAGCAATATCATTATGGTTTTTTGTTCAAATATTAGTTTCGTAACTATTGCGCAACCGTAACATCCCGATGCGCTATTATTATCTTGCAGATATTTTCTTATATCTTTAAGATGCATACTTAAGACGCGGTCAGCTGACCAAAGTGGTTTAACAAACCACAAGATAAATCAAGAATCCATTAACCATCTGTGAAGAAATAATAGATATTATTATATTAAACCATATCAACATTTGGAAATTATATAAGTTGTAGCTAAAGACTCTGTAGATTTTGAGCACACAGTAATATAAATCTAAAAATAATTGTAAGTCTGTATAGAAAATACAACAACATGAAAGGAAAAAAAGGGATCCTTCTGGCTAAAGTGTAACGTGTTAGACTTGTTAAAAAGATGGATCCTAGAAAATGCATCACATTTATCTTAGATATTTTTGTGAATTTTTGTTTAAATATTCATTTTAAAAATATTTAATTCTTCAAAAATATTTTATATTACAGCAAAAAATTTAATCTACAGCTTATTTTAACATCTTGTTATTATCAACAATGATGTTGACATAACTTGATATTTGTCAACTGTCTTTTGACTTATTTATGACTTGGTATTAAAATTAAGAATAAATTTCTTATGTTTAATTTTTGATTAGATTTCTTAACTTTACATTGTAACGTATACGATTGTCGAACTTAGCTAGAATGTATATAAGTTATATACGAGTATATCTGTTAGTAAAAAAGTACAAAACTGTTATGTATCACGAGCGCGTAGTTTTTTTATTAGTTTTGCTGAGTTTTTTAATAAAATCTACGGTACTATGCTCACTCTGGAGTTTGTATGAAAAAAAGTTGTGATCTGCAATTTGTTGTTTGAAATTTTTGTCAAACTACGTTGGACGGCACGTTTATTTGCATTATTTATAACACGTATGTTTTAATCTGAATGTATGATCTTAAAAATTATTTTCAATAGTAATTAAATTTTAGAGAATATTAATTTAACATGATTCGTGACTCAAAAAAATTGCAGAGGCAACATATTTCACAGTTACGAACACGAGTAAATGTCTGAACGATTTTGCGAGAAATAATTTTTGTTTACAATAAAAATTTTAATACTTACTCTGTCAGACTTTTGCCAGTAGACACATGAACAATACAGTTTATTATTATTATAACTTTTTGTCATTATTATATTTATTAAATACTTTTTATGTTATTTTTAAAACTGTGTGAGTAGTCACGTTTTAGTTCTTATTTTAGTTATAATAAAATTGAAAATTATTAAATTATTTGTTTTCTTTAGTTACATCTTTCGTTGTATCCTTGGGGTTCTTGTATTGTCTTGGTTAAGTAATAAATAATTATATTCTTAGCCTAGTTCAATAATACTTTAGTTTGATAATAGCTTGGATTTTACCAAAATTAGATAAAGAGAAATCTTTGCTATCGTTTGTAAGATTACAAAGTAATTCACTTGTCCGTCAATCGGTCGATGATTTGAGTAATTCAAGACTGTCGCCCGCAATTGATAACATGCGAGTAAATCACTCGTGATGACTATCTTCCGTCAGACACAAATCGTATCATAGCTCTACCTAACTACGCTTAGTGTCCAGGCCAATTTCAAATGGCTATTGTCAATTTTTTGCTATGAAATTCCTTAGCAGCAATTTGGTGTCATTCGACACAAATTTTTGTCGTAACCAGTTTTTACTCAAGTTTCAGTTTTTTTAACTATTCACGTCATAAATATTGAATGTAATATTGTCTGAAAGATTAAAATGTCAAAGTTGTTCTAATATCAAATTTTCAGTAAGCGTACCCGCACGTTACTGTCATTCACACATCGTACGTTTGTTTATAATTAATAATTAAATAATTAAACTGATCTCCTACTCCAAGTGTCTACTTACACATTACGTTTCGAGGCGTCGAGCGCAAAATGTTGCTATGTATATCTTTAGTAGCACATTATTATGTTCAGGCCTCTATCTCTTACCATCTCGAGACCTTGTTGTATAAAAATATATCTTTCTCTATTCACGAGTAGTATAGTCTTATTTGAATAGTAGAATTCATCCATGGATTTCATGGAGGTTGAAAATATTATTTTTTTAAATAATTTCATTGCCCCATCAAAGTAATAATTTGTATATGACACTCTCAAGGTGAAACATCGGATAAGAATAGAAGGTCATTACTGTGGCGTGTTCCTGTAACGAATAATGTGTAAAAGAGTAATGGTTAACAGGTGCTAAAATGTTTAACCTCCTAAAGTTAATTTGACATTGACATCGTGCTTACAATATTTAACTAAAAGTTATATATCATTTTAATAAATCACATATTATTACTGTCTTGACACGACGTAAAAAGATGTAGATTATCAATTATAAAAAAGCTTAAATGAAATATTAAGGGCAATAATTGCATGTAACCACATGAAAGGTACAATTTTGTAAATAATTCGTGAATTATGTACTTCATGATCCATACGCACGTATGTGTATGAAGAAACAATAGAAAATTTTACTTGGTGACTCACTCTATGGATTACCATGACGAAATCATATTTATATTCAAAAAACCTTGGGCTAATTGTCACAATATTATAAAGACCATGAATTTACACTTAAATTATACAAGAACATTTTATTAAATTCTGTGAGGTGCAGAGAACAAATAAGAACAAAAGTCTTAGAAAATTATGACTATAAAGCGATACTAAACTGATGTAACTGTTATTATCTTTCCAAGTTATTATCATTCTTTTATTTTATTACTAATCATTTAATTTAAACGTGGTAAATAATAAGATTTGATTTAGATTAGTTATATTTATCTATAAACGCACAGTACATTGATGTAAAATCAAAATTTTGTAGAGCAGATTGAACTTAACGGTGCCCGACCTCCTGAAATATATATTTCATAGTCCTAATAAACTTAGTATTTATTAAATTGGCCAAAAAAATATATATAAAAATTTACCTATATGACAGGCAATAAAAATTATTTCCTGATTCCAGTAAGAGATTGTTCGTCAAACTCTAAAAGAAAATAATCTTTTAATGGGCATGTATGTGACTATAAGATACAGCGAATTTTTTATCATGAAAAACGTATAGAGAGAAAATTACTTTAATTTAATATTATAATTGGTATACACAAAGCCTACAGATGACTAATATTGACCAAGGCCAAATTGGTTTGTATGTTATAATCGGATATTGGGCACCGTAAATTCTAAGTAAAACCGCATGTTGTTTCACCGACTGTTTACGACCCCCTTTATTAATATTTGATTTTTTACCAGTTTTAAATATATAAAAAAAAGCGCTTATCGATTCACAATGGAACATATACATAACTAAAATGTGATAAAATCGCGTTCTCATACTCGGCTCTCACTACGGGTGTGTGTATGTACTCCAATAGTACAAGAGGCCAAATAAAGCATTCATCTATTTGTAGTGAAACACTAGTTTTCAGTTAAATTTTAACATATGCTTTCCTGTCGATTTTGGAAAACTGTAAAATAATTTAACGCACTCAATTACTTTACTAACTCTCATTGTTTAAAAGGTCAATGTGTTTTCACACCTTAAAAATATATGACTATTTTTTTTATGGTTATTGGTTTTATACACATCTTTTTAAGTAACATAGTAGTAAAGTATGAACAGGAAAATATTTTTTTTTTGCATACGTTGCACTTGGTACCCCCCACGAATTTATTACAACTCACTAAAGCTGAAATTGCATCCAAGGTAAGGTAAACAACCAATTTGGAATATTTTATTAAATCAAACAATGTTTTAACCTTAACTTTTTAATAAGATATTTTTATTTCCGCAAATCAACAACTTTCCTGTTTTTATTTATGTATTAGATATTACTAGAGGTTATTTTTTTTATCACTAACTTAAAGATTATAAATACCAGTAACGTTTGTTTTTATATAACTATTAAACCTATTAATTTCGTTTAAGGGTAAATTAGAAACCTTATTAAATATTTGCTATACATATTTTGTAAAATGCTAGCAGTTAATAATATCTGGAAAAGACTTAGTCAACGACAGATTAATTTACAGTACTAATTACATAATGGACTTTAACCTTCATTAATGTCTAAAGAAACATTTGTTGTGTACAATTAACCATTACGAATTTCATACCTACTTAAAATTTTACATATGTTAGTTCAACCTAAGTTTAGTTTTACCTATTATGGTTAGTATCTTGACTTTGAATAAGAAAAAAAAAACAGAAATAAATATGAATAACAACAACATGCATATCATTATCGTTATTCTACGTCGAGTGCTTACAATTATAATATTATATACTATTATTGAGTGTGATATGGTTTACAGTAATATCAACTATTAATGATTAAACATTAATTAATTTTTTATTATTCTCACTTATCACATAACGTTACAAAAATTCAAAAGATTATAATTATACTGTGGACGTTAATAAATTTCATCAATCCTACAATCAACCAGGCTTTGTTTGAACTAAAATTAACTAAACATGATGTATTTTCTTCGCTTTTGATAATACTAGTTCTCACCATTTAAAAGTATAATGTAGCAAAAATAAACTTTTCATGCCTTTGACTTGTTTAGTGGGCGCCTACTCATGTGTTTGATGATATCATTCGTGCAATTAAGTTTGAGTACAGAATAGATAACTTCTATTTTTTTTTTCACTTTGTAATGCGATTGAAGAATTAGGGTAGTAGAAAAGTAACGTGATGGAAATGGTTCCAATTTTTATAAAGTACCGAGAAAAAAGTTGCGACGGATATCGAAATTCTATGAGTTGACATACACAAATCGGTAGTTCTGACTGTTAATTTTTTGATTTGTATGATACTATCAATTTTCACTGCCTTCGTGGCGTAGTGGTTTACTAAAAAGGCGTTGTTATATTTCGGCAGTTATACATGTAAGAGCCAGAGAATTCTGAGCGAGAATGCTTCACTATTTACGGCCTCATTGTCACTTAGCGACTTGAAATTAAGGTTGAGTGTTAGCCTAATGCTAATACGAGTAAAAGAATACAAGACAGTATGATTCTTTATTTTAGGAATTTCAACATAAACAAATGGAAATTAAGGGGCGTAGCGTAACGTAGATAAATTAACGCTTGATTTATTTTTGCACAACAAGCACACAGCGTCCACCATACATATAATCTTTGTTACAGTTATGGCTCACATTCGGCGCGTCCCTGGCTTTTCTAATCATCGGGCTGGTGAGGGGCTATTCAGCGTCGGCCATACCGTCAATTGAAAGTAACGACCCCTCGTTTATACAACACAGTGAGCAGAAGTCATGGATAGGTAGGCATTGTTTACAGATATTTTTTTCCTTTATTACTTTTTCACGAATTATATAAACAATACACGTGACATTAACAACCCACACAGGTTGGTTCAAACAAATGAAAACACTTGTATTCTTTCAATTATACTCACAAACTTTTTGAACAATATCCACTACTTCTCTGTCTTCGTTTTCTTACGCAATAAATATAGCGGCTTCCCCACTTCATTTTTACAACCATACCCACGTACAAAGTAATAGAAAATCCATAATATCAATGACTCAAACAATAACCAAACTGAAAATACATAATTTGGAAAATTACCAAAATTAATTAAATAAAACATACATCATTTAAATGCCTGGTTTTACGTAGATCAACCCTTAAGATGTTCTAAATTTTTAATAGATCATTAATTCTGGTAACGATACAAATATCACTACTTTGAATTCTTGCGGGGTATTTTTTGATATCTCTATTTACCGTTAGCCTTGTAACGTGGAGGTGTGGGTTTCGATTGCCGGGCTATAGGAGTAGTGGAGTCTGGATGGTGGTATGGTTTTCCGAACCCGCCTGCTGAGATTACACTCTCAATATGAATCTATTGTCTTAACATTATCGCTGTTTTCCGGTGGACATACATGTGAGAGCTAGAAATATTCCGTGCGTACACATTTCATCATTTACTACTTCATTGTCACTTATCGTAAGTTAAAATCGAAGTTAACTGTTAGCCTATAACCGATAAAAAAGTGCTCTTGATAAAAGGGAAATAAAAATTATTTAGCGAAGTACTAGAGATATATATTCGTACGAATGTTACAACATAACAACTAAAACGACGGAAGTCCAACATAACGTGGTAGGCGGAAACAGTTAGTACATGCAAATCTTGCGAACACTCTCCACGCATCCTGTAATAATTCATGACCTGCAAGCACTGATCAATTCATGGCCGCCGGATAGACCTCTCTCCAATGCCACCATTTCGTTGTTGTGTTTCATTTGACCCGTTACATTATTTAACAACTGAATCTATGTAAACGTAAGTTACTAATTTTAGCATATATCTAAAAAACCACAAGTGTGCAAAGAGGCTAACAATTTTTACGATGTAGTTAAGTATATGTATTTTGAAGCCATTTGCATTTATATGACGTTATTATTTACCTGCAAGACAAAGATAATTAATAAAGAAATTATAATCAACTGAAACAGTTTTAAAATACATTAGATGGGTATAAATATGACAAGATTTAAAAAAAAAATAGAAATTGTTAACACTACGCCGTCCTGTGACATTACTTTAGTGAAAACTATTGCACAAACCATAACTAGTTCCTAATAAAGTGGGCTGAAAAAAAATATGCAACATAGGTGCAATCCCGCCGCTGGGCGCGTTCATCGGCAGTATGCTGTCCGGCCCGCTGATGCAGAGAGCTGGCCGCCGGCGCAGCCTGCAGCTAACTGCGCCGTTGTGGGCAGCCGGCTGGTTGCTGCTGGCCTTCGCGCCCGGACTCGCAGTAATCCTAGCCGGACGCTTTTTAACCGGATTGTGCGTGGGATTCGTTCTCGCTCCGGCACAGGTTTACGTAAGTAAACAAAAAGAAAAAACAATCTTAAACCCTACAACTTAGTGGTGTACACATTTTTTATTTACTAGATTTAACATTTTTATAATTAGATAAAGTTAAAGTGCAAATTTTATCGGGACTGGCACAGTCTTAGCTCATCTGTTGAGCTTGTAACATGGTGATCCCTAGTTCGATTCTAAAGTCACATAAACAGGTGACTGTAGATGGTGGTAGGGTTTTTTCTAATTCATCTAACTACCATCCTCAATATCATTCCATCGGCATGACAGAAATACTGTGATCTAGCAGTCGAATTAATAAGAGCCAGAGTATTCTGAACGTGAACGCTTCACCATTTACTGCCTTATTGTTACGTCACATCATATGGAGTTGAGACCTAGTGCTAGCCTATAACAGATATAAGCTTGTTAGTTATTGAACTATTGAGTTTATAATGGTATTCACATATTTTCAATATGTATTAAAATCTTATAGTTTTTTACATTATAAGCGAGCTGACGTCATTTGTAATTTTATGATGATGCTTCCAGTTAAGTTCTATACTAGATCTGAAACAGTTTATACACACATTAGCTGTTTGTTTGTCTATATTATAGAAACTTAGTTTATATGGTTGTGCGCTCTAGGTCGAAAACGTAGTGAAAGAGAATGTCGAGAATCGGGAACAAACGAATGTCGAGTCGGAGCTAAATGATACAGAAAGATACAATTTAAAAAATAACACACACAGAGATCTTGCAAACTTACACGAATTTATATGTGTAATTTTGCACACTGCGATTTGACGTAAAATTGTTTTACTTAAAATGCGAAAAACCGGGAATTAATAAAATGTTATTATCTTATATAGAAAACAAGTATAAAAGAACAATATGCTGCAAGTGTGTGAAACGCCATCTGTATTATAATAAAAAGGCGTACATTGATGATAAGCCTTCGTTAATACAAGGTGTTCTCTTAAATAGATTATCTAAATGCCGCGAGCGCGTCAACACAAGAATACAATGTTTCGTTTGTAAAAAAACAAGAATGCGTTTGATGATTACAAAACACTTGTGAACCTTATTTGTCTAATGCTTTACATAAGCGATCTTATTGACGCTATTAACGTCAGCTCTATGATAGTTAATTAAGCGTATCTATCAATTATCGTACTTCCTCGCTAATTTGTTGGTTTAATGTACTTTATTTGTGTTAAGAGTGTTTAGTTGCACTGTTATATAACATTGTTTTATTTTTTTTTACTGAAGCGTAAGAAATTACACTATGTAAATGTTTATTTAAGTGTTGGGGTTAGAATTTTTACAAATAAAATAATGTGTTAATTTTTTTATTTTTCACTTCAATAATCGATCAAAAGTAAATTGTACTAATCGTTTTACTAAGTGAATTAAAACCGTTATAAATAAACAAAAGAATTGAAACACTTATTTACTATTTGTTAGTTAACAAATCGCCTAAAATTATACACAAGTATAATTACGGTACAACATCCATTAAAAGCCTATAGAATTTTCCGTATTTGCTGATATATTTAATATATAAAAAAAATGTCGAACGTAAACTTGTAACACGAGGCTATCCCAGGACACAAATCAGGGAGATCGCTCCAAAAAGCTTGAAAATATACCAGGCGACAACTTTGCTGTAATATTCAAATTGCCAAAAACCCTTTACTCCATAAGGCATAAATGACCGTCCAGAGTTTAAATGCGGAAAAGAGAACTCACTGTCAATTTTATCTTATATATTCTATTTTTTTAGCAATTTTTACTGTAATAAAAAAGTGGCAGGTTGACGAATTTAAAATTAGCTTTATATTATACAGGGTTCCTCTATAGTATATATCTATAGCTGTTGATATATGTCGTAATATTTCGGTAATTTTTGTTACAGGTTAGTGAATGCTGTGACCCTGAGATTCGTGGCAGGCTGGGCTCGTTGCCCACACTCTCAATGTCTCTTGGCATCCTCATTTCATACATTGCAGGGAACTGGCTGTATTGGAGGCACCTGGCTTTTTTATCGGCAATATTTTGTGGTAATTTTTTTATGAAAAAATGTTTGCTTATAGTAATTAAATTTTTTTTTATTATAGCGAATATTCCCAAATCGTGATATGTATAAAACATAATGGCGCCGCCTACCGTTCTTCAGAATATTAGAGTTTAAAGTTTGTGTCAATAGATGGCTTTTTTTTTAAAGAACATTTTTTTTATTTTAGAATGAACACTACGAAAGTTATTATATTAATTACAAAGAAATATTAAACCGTTAAATACCCTCACTTTTTGTCATCTAACGATATGAGCCGCATAGCATATTCTAAACAGCTTTTGGTTGAGTAATTTCACTCTTATTGTAATAATCGCATTGCGTATTGGAATAATTTATAGCTCTATATTACGAGCGACTTGCGCTTCAAAATAAAATTGTTAAATTAATTATTAATCGTCCAGGAAACATAGAAATAATAATTTAAATCTGTATTTAATTTTTTTAATAACATTAAACACGGAAGAATGAATCTGAATTTTAACCGCTTAAAATCTATATTGCAGTAATGCAAAAGAAGGAGGAAGTAATTAAGAGACTTTTAAATAGCTTTGCTTTTCGAGTAAAAGATATTCTGCCTGCGTGACGCAGTGGTTTACCCGCTTGATTTGTAACACGGAGTGTCCGGGTTCGATTCTCGTGCCACAGGAGCAGTGGAGTCTGGATGGTGAAAAGAACTTTTAGAACCCATCTGGCTAGCTGCCACCCTCAATGGTCAATCTGCTGCTATATCAACATTGCTGTGTTCCGGTCAGTCATACATGTGAAAGCCCGAAGTATTATGCGTGAACACGGTCTACGGCCTCATTGTCTACCATAATCAATAAAAAAACTATAATCGATAGAAAAAACCGAACTTAACAATCTGTTATTATTTATATACTTCACACAAGGTGCACTGAATACGTTATTACCTAAGTGAAAATTTCTTTATTAAATACTATAATACAGTGCCCAACGTGCTTTCTACTGACAAGAACTGACAGGTGACTTCATGTAGGAAGTCTTTTTATTCGATTTTATTTACTTGTATTTGATATTACAGAAAGACCCATTAACTCCCAAATGTCTGTGTCACACAGGTCCACACGACAACATACACACAATATGCGTTTGATAACATTTTTAAATATTTAAATTCATATTGACTACGTCATTTAGCAGTACGTTGTAATATCGTAAAAAAAATATCTTGAAAGTTCTTTTATTATTTTAAAGATGGAGCAGGAATATGTTTTATTTCACAGTTTTTTTTTCTTTTTTTTTATCAACGTGTAACTTTTGTGCAGCCTTATTGTATATTAATGATATCCTTTATTTCATAATTTCATTCATTTCATTTTGTGCAGAAGTAACTCACAAAATATTACCGAGTATTAAAATAATTTTTCTTTGTTTTTATTTAAATAAAAAAAAACTATATTAAGCAGAATAACTATTAAAATATTTCATGAACTTACTTAAAACGTCCACGTGACCATTCACTTACTTCACTCACTCACTCACTCCAGACTTTCCCGAGGGGCAGTGTGCATTATAGTGTATAAATTGTTAAAAGAAAACAGGTCATACAAAATAAATTCTTTTTGTTTTGTATTACAGACATTATATGCGAAAATGATCAGTGTTGTGAATTGTCAGTAATTATTTATTACGTGGCAGAACTTTTGAAAAGTTTATTATGTATTGACATCAAAGGGTGGCATAGGCGGCACGTGTAAGCATATCAATCAATTCGTTTCAGCAGCCTCTTGTTAGTGAAATGCGGCGTTGCCTCGCAAATTTTAATGTTTAATATTTTGATGTAAGGACATATTTTATAACGGTTCGATCTAGGAATGAGTTAGTAAATACAATTACATTACATTCCATTGGGAAAACCTTCATATAGCCGCGCTCTTCATAATCCTTCTACCGCTGCCGGAGTCCCCGGTGTGGCTGAATGCTCGCGGTCTGGACGCCGAGCCGGCGGTCAAGTGGCTGCAGCTGTCGGGCCGCGCCGTGGCAACTGTTCAAGATGAAGATGAACAACCCGAGTACGTATCATTTATTTAACCCTTACGGTACGAGCCATTTTCCCGCCGCTACACTGACGCCGCGAGAGGGGCCGAGCGGAATGGAAAATGCCCATAGTCGGTTCCTTTGTAGGAAGCTTTTCCTAAGTAACAATAAACGGATATATCCGGCGCTCGTACCGAAAGGCTTAATAAATTCTAAATGCACCGCAGACCTAATTGTCTTAAAAAAATTAAAATTGTTCCAGAAAATCTTCCGAAGTAGAACCAAAGAGCCTGTATACGCGTGAAGTGTTCTTTTCGTCAGCGGTCATAAAACCACTTGTAGTGGGTTTCGCTTTACTTATTTTTCAACAGTTCAGCGGTATTGACGCCGTTATATTTTTCACCGTTGAAATCTTCCAAAGTGCAGGTAAATATATGTTATGATTTTATTGATTAATTACTTTTTTTTTATAAATAATTGACAAATGCCACCAACTCTTAAGACTGGCTTAAAGAAACATGCTACAAAGTATTCTAATCAGTTATAATTAAAGCCCATTAGTCATAATTAAATGCATCGTGGTGTTAATTTCAAGCGGATAAATTGATTAGTGAATGATTAATTACGATAATGAACTGTTTCAAAATAAATGTAATCATGTAACAACTGCAATAATTTAACTTCTGTTTATACCAAACTTATAACAAAAGCCACCTCGATATTACAGTATTTAGTTTTTTTAACGATTTAATGAAAATTTTATAGTAAATTATGGAAATTCTTACCTAATTTTTAAGACCATCAATTGGAAAAAATGGTAACAATTTATTTATTATTAAGTATACTTAATAATAAATGAAAGTTGATTTAACAATCATTTACTAAACTAATAGGCTTTTAATTTTAAAAATATGGAGACTTTAGTTATTAATAGTTTTTAATATCAAGGTTACTAATCATTAGACGTATTTTAATATTTATTACATTGGAAAGGAGTGAAATATTTTAAGTCTTTAATTATGTTCACATTATGTTGTATACATATTTTTATCAAAGGCAGTGCCACAACTTTTTAGTAGATATCACCACAGCAGCTTCTTCTGCCATCATGTACCAGTGTGCAACCATTTGTGTGTTCCAGTTAGAAATGTAACTATTGGGTTAACAAGATTGAATATCCTGTTTCAAAGCGATGAGCGCAGTGTGACGCGGTGATAGCATAACCTATGATGTACTTACGTTTGTTTTTGTTAACGAACATATTTCATCTATAAGATTTTACTATGTGTACAGTTTGTATAAATTTTTAGTAAGAAAAAAGTAAGATTTTTTTGAAATATATATACATTCGCGAGCGTTAAACAAGAATGACTTCATCGCACGTGGCTCGAATAAAATTTTTGCAGATTAAATACAATAAACTATGCATTGTCGTATCACAACAATATATTAACCAACGATTATTCCTCTTACGTCATGGAACGTAAAAGCAGAACCCAATTTTTAAAACAAACCATCATATTGTTTAGCAGTTACGAAATCCCATAATGTGGCCGTTTGTGATTTTTATACTATGGAGTACACGAAGTGTAAACAACTTTGGATTGCGGTATCATTTTGTTTAATTAGATTGTAACTATATAACGTTTCGTAACAGGTAGCACACTCGACGCCATGACCGCGACGATAGTGGTGGGCGCAGTGCAGCTGGTGAGCAATGGCGTGAGCACCATGCTGGTGGACCGAGTGGGGCGGCGACCCCTTCTGCTGCTGTCGGCTGTCACCATGTGTATCTCAATGGCGGCAATGGGTTCAGCTTTCTTTTTCCTGTTTGCTGCGGAGTCATGGCTCGGGTGAGATTAATACAAATAAAATAACAAGCATGGAATACACGAAAAACCACTGACACGAACAATACACGTGAAATCTATGCCACATGATGTTATGTGACAAGAACGTCATAGATGTTGAAGCGTGCCCGCTCTGAGTACTTCAAACATGCGGATGTATAATTGCTGAAACTTGATGTTGATGGTAGATGTTTTGTCGCATGTACAAGCGCTTCCCCGTGTGAATTTCATGTAAATGGTTGTTAAACTGTTATCACAGTGAGTTGCAGATAATGTTTGCATTTAAATATTTAAAATATATATACGGTGTCTTAATAATATATTGTCTTTATAGGTACCTGCCTATAATAAGTCTTGTTCTGTTCATGCTCGGCTTCTCTCTTGGTTTCGGAGGTCTACCATTTCTATTATTGGGTGAACTCTTCCCCACTCACTATCGATCGCAGCTCTCTGCCATGGCCAGCGCCGTGAACCTTCTCTCAATGTTCACTGTCATCAAGTCCTACCATGCTCTGGAGGTACGTTGTTAAACTTATCATCGGCATTAATAATGATTATACGAGACAATAATAGTGCAATGTACTACTACTGTACTGTGACTAAAAACATGGACTGTTCGTATTAAAAATATCAAAAAGGTAAATCACATTTTTAGGGTAAGACCAAATATATATGGTCTCAAAACTAATCAAGAACCATTACCGTAACAGAACAAGTAAAATTTTTAGCTATATAGAAGTTAAATGGAACATTAGAGATATATATTTAGCCATTATTTTTTTTGAACATTATTAGGTTCTATTTAAAAAATATATATATTTGTAATGTATTTACGTCAATTTTATTTTATTATTGGAATGTGGAGAACTATCCAATTCTACTTTTGAAAGATCATAGAGCAAACACGAGTAACTGTATTAATACATTAAATTCTGCTTACATTTTTAACTAAAACCGTAATATTTTCGACTTGTCATTGCCAGCTGTTTAAAAAAAACATAGGGAATTTTCGAGTTGGAAAGTTATATAAATAATCCCGGTTATCTAGGTACCATCATAATATGTTATGTATAAGATCAACATTTATCGGTATCACGTATGATATAGTGACGTCTGTCCCCCTGTTATCGTTGGTATGATGCTTTCGCTATGGGAAAACTTTTTACTTTGATTTTTGTTAGTGTGTCGGAAATGCATAATAAAAGTCATACATATAATATTTTTAATGAATGAAGATATAGTACTAGTCGTTACACGCTTGCTTTTCTGGGCCTAGTATTTGTTTTTAATATTATGATTAATATTTCTACACTATGTGTATAAAATATTGACTCCACCGATTCAGAGAGTAAATAGTTTTATTTAAATTTGAACCCATCCATTCCCAAATTTCAAAAATTTTCAATTTACTACGTATCGCAAAGAACGAACCGTAAAAATTTCATTTTTCTAGGACTAGCGGTGTAGGTTGTACGTAGATATATGTCAACTATAGGTTGAATCAGCAAGGACTTTGAATTTTAAATGTATAGATATAATTGTGCTCTGCAGGCGGTGCTGACGTCAGCCGGAACGTTTTGGATGTACACATGTTTCTGCGCGTTAGCCTTCTTTTTTGTCCTGTTCATGGTCCCTGAGACGAAAGGGAAGTCGCTTGCGGAGATAGAAGAACATTTCCGCGGTAAGAAACAGAAGGAAGTTGTGAATCTACAAACAGTATCGTAATACTGTAGCAATGTTTTGTAGTATACAACAATGGCAACCAATCGTTGCCTCTAGGTAATTATGATATTCCCTACATAGACGAATCTTAATTAAATATATTTTTGTCTCCTGTCACAGAATAGGTTCTTCTCTTTGCTAAATAAGGAAGTCATTAAGTCAAATGAGACACTTCTAAATGCGGTCCTTTGTTATTTTTTTAAAGTAATAAAGACACCGTCATTTATTTAAACATTGAATTATTTATTTGTAAATAATTATATTTATTCGTATAACAGTTATTGTAATATTCGTTTTGAAATAATTGTATGGAATATCCTTATTTAAAGATATTCAAAGATATGTTATATCTTTCTTTTATTTTAAATATGAACAAACAATTATTTGCAGAATCTTAGGTGATATTTGATATATTAATGCTATGTCATTGTTTACTGTAAGTTTTAATAATAATTAGACTTTCTTTTATATCTTCATAGCAAGTTGCGGGCATCAATGTAATAATGTAAAATTATAACAAACTTTTAAGTACCATTTGGCCGTTATGTAATTTAGCTTCAATATTGTTACATGCGTAACAAAGATAAGAAGCAGTAGTTATTTAATCAATCGTATTAAATACGAGTATATATACCAATTCTTATCCTTCTTGAATAGAGCTGTGATAATACAATTATAGGCATTGTGCTTGTTTAGTATTATTGAATGTATTATTAGTTGTTAAGTTCTATGATATGGAAACAAAATGACAACGAAAAATAAAAGATAATTGTATTTTAAAGTTAAAATGTGTTTTATTTTGAAAAAGAAAATAACAAAGAAGATAGATGTGGAATAGCCTCTTTTTTGTTATTGGTTAAAAAGTAGAATTTTAATATACCACAGTTGTCGTTGAATTTAAATGTTCAGTACACATATCTCAAGCCGTCAGTAATTCAAAAATTTTAGTACAAAGATTAGAAGTAGAAAGGTACATATTTAGAAAAATAAATAACTATTTATTTTTAAACGTTTTTGGGATGATCATCATACAGTTGGTGTAAATAAATTAATCTAATTTTTCAGAACGTAATAAACCGGTAAAACAATCGCAAAGCCAGGCAATCTGTGTATTACGTATCGTGCTTCGATATTTCTACCACTATTGTTGTGCTTCGATTGAGGTTTATTAATACAAATTAGCTAAACAGTTCGACTATGTTTTTTAAAAATATACCTCAAACTTACCAGCGAGACCTTTCCTCGTCACATTATACAAACTAGTAAAACAAAACTAGGGAACATTGTTTCAGATTACAATGTAGCGACAGACCGGTTCGTTTTTGATGTAACTACATCGCTCTATGAATTGTAGAGAGTACTGTAGTGTAGTAAGCTAGTATATAAATTATTTACATGCCGCATCATGAATTATATAAATAATTGCGAGTCATGTCTCTTCAATTAAATGCATATATTCCATATAAAATCTACATGCAAACTTTTGTAAACATTGTCTAATGACTGCCCTCACGTTTCAAAAAGTGTTTCAAATATCTTTTTTAATTTTAATGTTACTTTAATCTGTATTTTTAACGGATATGTTGCGTTTTTAGCTTTGAAACACTGCAACAGTGATAGAAACATTGATATAATGTACATAAGTTTTATACTATATTTAAATCGATGTGTTTGATATATCTCTCCCCGATGCGGCGCTGTCGCAATTGCAAAACTTATATAGTCAGCTAAATAATGTAATATTTGTAACTTTTTAAATATAACGATGAAATTATTTTTTCAATAAGAAGCTGAAAGTTGGCGTTGTGGTATATAGCCTGCTCATCTTGTTTAAATATAGAAGTATGTTTTTTTACGACATCAACATTTCAAATGCTTCTCTTAAAAAACTGTATTTTTGCAAAGTGACAGTATTGCACCGAGTACGATATTATGTCTGAGGGTAATTGTCATTTAAAAATTTGTGAATAACAAAAGTTGTATTATCATTGTGATAACGCGTTTATGTATCATTACAATAATAACCCCAATCATTGTCACATACAACCGAATGACATGCGACCGCGAAATAAACGAAATAAGTTATTCTAGGTGAATAGTGAACCACATGTAAGTAATTTTCATTTGTAATAATTTTGAAATAAGCTTATGTTATGTATAAGTATGTGCGCAGACAATAATCTACTATTTATGAAGTCTTTACACAAGCGATTTGAGTTTTATTACATTTTAATTACTATCTTATTGGATTTCGATGTTCATGTAGAACTTACTCTAAATATAACAAACAAATAATAATATTTATTGCGTTTAGCTTGGAACCGTGTCAACTGTGTTTTCTAAATAATAATATTAAACAATAAAATACTCTTGGCAGTAGTTTAACGATTATTCTTAATTTTATGATTAGTCTTTTATAAATTAATTAGTAGGTAAGTAATAAATAAAAATAATTCATTTAAATGCTGTCTTGACGCTGTGTTACCTGTAACATGAAAATAAGATTTTCGATAAAATTATATTTCCTTTAGTAACACAATATTAGCAGATAATCTATTAATTTATGCCTGGAACAGAGTTAGTGGTTATAGTTTAGCATAGCCGGACTTTTAGAACAGTTCAAAAAGATCTCAGAACAAATTCGCTTCAGCCACTGGAACGTTTCTGTCATGCGGCTACTTCTCAAGAGAGGTAAACCGTAAACGTCCTCTCCCAGCATGCACCGGAATAAACAACATTCCATCCGCTCTGCCCTCTAATCTAACCATGGGTGGAGAACCCCCTTGAATTCGTCAACCTAAGGCCAATGTGGCCGAGAGGACGAGCAGCTGAAAGAACAAAACTGTCCAGTAAAGAAAGAAAAGCGACACGCAATACCGGCAGTCCTCTTGACGACTGTCGGGGATGATCAAGTCTCGGTTACTAATATCTTCACGAGTTCGGATGTTTAAAATGCTCTTCCATTAAATAACTTTGCCGCACAATTAATATGATATTCGAAATAATTGCCTGCTTTCCATTAGGACTCTATCATAACAAAATCTTAAAAATAATAACAGGAATAATGATGAGAATGGTTTATATAAAATACATTAACTTGCTTTTTTCATCTCCTAATTGAAGTAGTGTAGTATCTCCAAAATCTGGGTAAGTCGGGATTGGTTCTTCAACCACGTTCGGCGTGTCTGTAATCGAATCAAGGGATTGAATTTCGTACTGTAACGCTTGATGTACAGACTCTTGCTGGTATAGAGGAGCTATCGTCGCTTGGCACTGAAACGAGTTTAAAATAAATTTGTTTAATATTTCACAAACGAATATAATATTATTTTGGGTCATTGTTAATTTTTTTTTTATAATATGTACTGCAAAGTATTTATGGTCGAATAAAATAACTTTACCTAAATTTAGAGGTAGCATACTTTTATAGTGCGTCCATTTCAAGTAAAATCTACAATCAAGTTATTAAACATGTTTAAATAATAAATAAAACATTGTAACATGTCAATTTTACTTACTTTGAGATTCAATGTATCAAATTTAAAGTGGTTTGATCCAACACTAAAGGACAATTCTAATATAGTTTCTACGGCGTCAGGTCTCGGCGACGTTCTATACCAAGGTCCTCGAAGAAAAGTTTTTGGGGCCAACCTGTTATTTATAAGCCATTTTAACTGAGCCTCTGGTCGGGAACCAAGCGATGTGCAATTAGCACGTACTTGATCGCCGATTCTGTATTTTTCTTTTAACCCTGTTAGTTGAGGTTCAGTTTCTGGTAGCACTGAAAAGCAACAATCTTTTTGAATCGTCAACTAAGAAGCTCTAAATGAAGTCTGCGTTAATTTAAAATTACATTGTTCATATGATGAAACCACGCCATAGTTTACAATTAATTCCGTAGTAACTTTTACCACTCCCTATGAAATGATAATAAAAAGTAGATATAAAATTAAAAAGCTCTAAATATTTACTATTTATGAGTCCCTGAACATTTAAACGACTGAAGAAAGTTACTAGCAATTCTTACGTGCTATTACTTTAGTCAATAAATTAATACAGTATATTATATATTAACAACAAACTAGTTATATGGTTTTAAATGTCTATTACTATAATAGAATAATTTACTAAAATAAAATTTGCATTCGTATTCTTTGCTCTAAGCCCATGATCCGGATTGCGAATTCCAGCTATTTTGTGAACATCATTAATACTGTAATCATATTTTTTATGGTTTTTTTTCGTAAAAAGAAGAGAAATATAAAATGTTAACACTTACAATATATCGTGATGTATTTTTGACCGTAGACTGTGGCAAAAAGTGGTGCTTCGCCGGATACTTCGCATCTGTATAGACCAGACGATTCTCTAGTCAGGTGCACCAATGTCACCACAGTGTTTGAAGAACGTCTCACCTGGGAAGATCATAAACATTCGTTAATTATCCGTATCAAACTGTAATTAATTAAATAATGGTTATATGTATTGTATTAATTCGACATTTATATAATTTTTAATATTTGAATGTTCAAATTACTAATTACAATAGATGCAAAACACACAAGTGGTTCGATTGTTTATTGCTAAAACCGTTTTATCGATATAAAATACGAATATCAAATTAAATATACACTTTATTTAATAAAAAGTTATTTAAAAACATAATATTTACGGGCATTCCTTTTATTAAAATCGTGTACAGACTAAACGTTTTTCCATAAAAAGCGTTTGTGAAATAGTAGAAAATTTATGAATTGTTTTCAGTTACCAGCTGTTAGAAGAATATTTATTCTCAGTTTTTAGACATCTGACTATTTTAATGACGTCATGTCAACACGTGCTCATTCTACATTCAATCAATAGATACGGCTTCTAAAAATACTTTCGTCTGTAGCCCGAACTCGTAAATTAAACTCTTTATTTCTGAATTGTGATTCTGTATCCTATGGTTTAAAAAACAATATTTAGATTATTTATAATCAACTATAATATTTTAGTATTAGCTGTGTATAAAATAATCATCAGCAGTAATGAGAGCCAAAACAAAAAAAAAAAATCTTTATGTCATTTAAAGTATTTAAAACTTTTATTGATTATAAAGTTTTTTATACATTTTAAATTAAATATATCATTTGAAGATGGTGTGACCGTTTGACAAGAAAATTAATTGTCCGGCAAATACGAAATATGCAATATTTACGTATATTGTACCCTATAAATTTGATAGGAATTTGTCGAGATTTTTCTGTAACTTCGACATGTTTATGTAACATTTAAATTTATCACCCTCCTCTAAAAATGTATATGTATGTCAAATAGTCGTATAAAGTGGTCATGATTTTTGTATATCTCTTGTTTAAGTTCTAGTAATAACTTTGCTTTTAAATTTTAATTTGATTTTAGTTAATATTAAAGTTCAAAAATATTAAAATTCGAATTACGTACGTCAATCATAACCCCTGGTGTTGCGAAGTGGCTAATGGGGTGTTGGCTCCCTGGGACATATCTGTAAAATTCTCTGCCATCTTTGTACCACTTTACTGAGTACAGTACGTCATTTTCCATGTCAAATTCACAGCCCAATATCGCTTCATCACCTTCTGCTGCGTGTGCAGGAACGCGCAGTTCCAAAAACCGCACACCGTTTACAGAATCTGTAATAATTTAAAATTTCTTGATTGCACGCTTCACTTACTCGTTCATAAAGGTGAGTCGATGTTACATCCGACATAATAAAAATAATTTGACTGCGTACTGGTGGATAGGTGCCTAATCTTCAATCAAAATTATTTTTTTAATCTGTTTACTGAAATATAATATATCGAGACACGCTTTTTCTTATTTATATCGTATCTATGAAAAGGAGACTGGGTTTGAATTCATCGTCTGACTATTCTCAAAAGATTTTTTCTAAATACTAAGAAGCCTTAGAATGTAAAAAGAAACTAAACAAAAGACGTTCAAAATACCTTATAATTATGTTTATTATATATATTTATTAAATAAGAGATAAACGTAGTTGTAATTATAATAGGATCAAGCAAACAATTAATTTATAGCATGTAACATATTTATTTGTACTAATTTATAGGGATGTGTATCATATTTATTAATACTTTATTTAACCATATGTTAACTTTCACTATAAGCATTGTTAAGTTTAAAAATTCATTGAACTTTCATTTTGTAGTATTGATATCTTTAAATTCAATTGAAGAAAATTATATATAATATAGAATAACGAAAGTTTCGTTGACATTAAGGCTTGATTTTTGAAAGAAAAATGTAAGTTTTATCTTATTCGAGATTAGAATGACGATATACTATGTAATTATTTAGTTTATCAGTGCCTAGTTACAACCATGGCTAATATTATTTTAAGTTTTAATCGAACCTTATAAAAAATAATTGTTCGTACGTGAAAAGTCTTAATATAACATTGAATGATAGGTGGATGAAATTAGTTTAAAGAAACAATGAAAGAAGGGAATAGAACGTGCTTCTATTTTTTTTTTGAGTAATAACATATTTATGAACACACCTTGTTTCCACAAGAACAAAACAGTTGCTAGTAAATAACTCCGCATTTTATCTATTTGTACCTATGCACTGTTTACACTTCATAAATCACGTACATTCACAAAATCACTTTCTTCTTAACACTTCACTAACCTAGTGATTTGTCTTTGCGTTATTGAAGGTAATTTGAAAAGGAACTGTGATAATTTAAGGGACATTCGATCAAATCTGCACGGTGTTGAGTATTTGAAATAGGACAGCGAAATTCCCGACGATGTTAAATTTAACTTTTGTCGCGACTCTCTCACTCATGCGCAGACCGCAGCAAGTAGACTCCAGTGGCGAAATGTTCGCGCGCTATTTTTAAATTATTCGCCATTGTTAATTTTGTTGCGTGCGTTTAGCCGTTGAGTTGGCAATTTGAGGGTTAGTTAGTTTAGGGGAAAATTATGACATGTTTTTTTTACTCCGGTGACTCAAATATTAATTTGGAAAATTTTCATGTGCAATTTTAATGCGTGAGTGTTCATATTATTGATCATTACATATGAGACAAGATTAATATTTGATAAGGTGAAAAATATGTACATGGATGTTTATATTTTCTTGGAAATTGTAAATTTGTCATAACATTGATTTTTCGACACTTCGAATTATATAGGCTATTTATTTAAATATGAAGCAATTTCAGCTTTTTGTGTTTAGTATTTATTAGGCGTTAAGATAGCCCGCTTATTGTGGTGACAATTTGTTAAGCCGATATATTTCCCATTTTATAAAATACATTAGATTCGATGAGTTTCTGTAACATGTTTTTAGCGTGTGTACTATAAATAAAGATTTTTTTTCAGTCATCTTTATTGCTGTTCACATCATCTTTCTTCTATATCGTTTGAGTTTCATCTGATAAAAGTAACATAGGAGTACACAGTTCACTTGAGATTCTATGCGGCTTATCTACATCCATTCTCGACATAGAACTTTTGCTGTACGTTGATACCACTTGAAGCTATGACGTAAAGCTATAGAAGTTGTGTTTCCTCACTTCTCAACTTCTTTCTTCACTTTAATAGCCGTGTATAATTTTTTCTCCAGTTGCATTCTTAATTGTAATCAGTGAAGATGACATTATTATACAGTTTCAATTTAGTTTTATATTGACTTAAAAAAGTCATAAAAATTCCAACGAAAGGTAAGTCCAGCGAGCATAATAGAATCTTACTTTAATAATCATGAAACTTATAAATACACATAAATCATGTGCCAGTATTTAGTACAAATAGCCGCTAAGCGTAGGAGGAGCACCATTCAGAATGACCGAAACCAGCGCTCTCACTCCTTTCAACTTTGTGTAACTCACCACTTGTGATAGGGCGGTGATAAACGGATAGATTTAAATAAAAACAATAATACCGATAATGTGTTAAAATAACCAGCAAACGTATACAAAGCTCCAAACTCTATCAGTCTCTGCTCACGTCTAAGACTAAGACTAAGACTAATAATATTTATATTGTATATAAATAATAGCTTTTGTTGAAAAAAGAGAATAAGGAATGTGTATACCAGTTCGTTTTCAGATTGTCTTGAAAAGTTGCGCGTAGTTAACGAAGCTGAAGCGATAAGAACGTTTACTGTCTCCACCGATTCCATGAACATTTTTACCTTCGCCAGTGACCCAGAGAACACTACTGTATCTGCTAAATACGATTTTTTTAAGTCAGGGAATATACTCGTGACCTTGCAGGAACAGGGTTAGTTAATTTTGTATTTGCATCGTCTAAAAATTCAATCTTCGTCGTTTTACAATAGGGCTTTGGTAACACACAAAGAATCGCGGCAACCGTACCAGGGTCTACATGTTGGCCTGATTTTGTAGATTCCTTATTGCATCGTGCAAGCCACAGCTACTGAGCTCTAACCCCACGAAATGGTGGGTACCCTTAATAGGGCTCTGCTAATACTACTGCGGTTTAAATTACTTATCTTTTTCTAAGTTTTACTCGTCAAATGATGTTTCTAAACTAAACGCCTGTTTCTAAATGCTTTACATACATAATAATTAAATTTCTTCTATTAAATATCGAAGAGGTGTCATTTTCCTATGGATCATGTCTGAGATAGACTTATATTTTATTTATGTTTTTGTCTTTTTGGTACTGAATTTGTTAGTAGTGACAAAATATTTAATTTAGCTGAGTTACGTCAATGTAGTTTGATTCGCGTAAAGCTATTCCCTATGTTGAATTTAGTTGTATCGTAATGTGATTTTAATAATAGATAATCAACTTGAGCTGCCGAATTGAGCAGTGTTACAGAAGCGGCCGATATTTTGACGTGTCAATAAATGTCCCGCTGCGCTGTCTGAACGTGAAACGGCGGTAATATCGTGCAAATAAGTCTATTTGTGAACGTTTAATATTCGCTTAGGGGTGGCGGCTGGTTAATTAAAGCAAAGGGGGATCAGAGGCATTCAGTTATGAGTAACGCTGGTCTGCTTACCTGTTTAACGATCGGAATTCATCTTCGACAGAAAGTGTATGTAGTATACCTATAAATTAAGGCCAGGAAAATTATTATAAATTAAATGTTTTTCAAATAGACTTCTTTGACTGATTACATTAATATAAAATAAAATTGAATGACTGGAATACATTTAACTGTATGAAATTGCGTACTAAGTCATAACATAAGTGTTCGAATTCAATTATATATATACCAGTAGTTAATTGTAACAAAATGTCACCACCACAGTGGTGTTATTTTGCCACAATTGATAAGTAATAGATGTACCAAATTTGTGCTGTCTTTAAGACCAAAACCCATAAAAACACCATTTGTGCCTTTCATTTTTGTATTAGGATAAAATTTTGTTTTTAAATGTTTTTGAACCGATATTTTATATGATTACTAAATAATTTAAAATTTCATGGTAAATCCGCCTGCGCCGAACATAAAAATGTAGTTGAAATATACGGACGTCAAAATGTTAATTTCAAGATGATAAATAAAGTTAATTTATGTTTTGGCCTCGTAGAGATGTGTAGTTGAGCCCCGCTCTTCATTTGTTTTCACTTTCGCCGGACATTGCGTCCGCGTGTGCCCCTACAGCCAGCATCCGGGGGAAAATTACGCCGCCCGTGGGAGAGACGCCAGTAAATCATAATTAGGCGTCCTTTCTGTGAAACACTCCTTTTGTTTATTACAGATTCACTTTAATAAAGTGCTCGACAAAATAACAAGAAATTGTTTTCAAAAATATTTAATTTGGCTAAGAATAGGATACAAATGACGTGTGTTTGTTATTTTTTAAAGAATAAATATAAAACGATGTGTGTGATTAAGATAAAGAAAATATGTATTTATATACATACAATCTGGTATTAACTATTTACTCATTGTCACTTAACATCAGGTGAATTCGAAGCCAAATGTTAACCTATAACCGATAAAAAAAGTACAATCACATAGTATGTAGGAATTCATATTGTTTTTAATCGGTAATAGGTTATAATTATTACATAGTAATAACAGAGGAGATGAAAAATGCTTATCAAATTTTATTAATTATTAAGATCACTAAAATATCTTAGCTTCAAGCAGCGTGTTATTAAATTTGAAAACTACATAAACAAACTATTTACGGAACTGTCGAGTCAACGCAAACTTTTGCTAATCTAACGTGCTTCCGGGACGCTGCAGCGAGCGACCCGATGTTTGGACTTTATTGCGGAATTTATTATAAACTATAACACAGCTTCGAATAAACATATTATTCGAAGCTCACCTTTATTTCTCAATAAATTCCCTAAAAGAGCCCAAGGCGGATGTAAAACTAATTGCCGCTAATTTCTCATCCTAAATTATAATTTTAAGACATATTAAATCAACAAATTATATTTTTTTTTGTAAGGGACAAACTTTAATGAATGCTGTATCCAACAAATAAATCATAATCGGAAAAGCTATATTTGTACCTAAAATAAATGAACAATAAAAATATAAGCGTCTAATTGAGAATCTCTTTCGATTGTCCCTGAATATATAGAAAATAAAAATAATATTTCATTGAACATTTTAATACCTTTCTGGATGTATTTTATAACTAAATAATATAGAAAGTGGGAGCGAAGTGGCCACAAAGCTTAATTTGTTATTTTCATATTTTCGTAAACATAGTATAGAATTCTGAAAGACAGAATTGGATACAAATGTAGAAAAAAAAAATCAATAAAATTACATTAAATAATCAAGCCTAAATTCTTCATTCGGTCAGTTTATGTACATCGAACTCTTTCACATCATACTGTGCAACTGATTTAAGAGATGTGTTCGAGGTCATACTCTACATTACCGAAGGTCGTATGCGTACTTCAATGCCTTCGTTGCGTTCTTCATAATTTCCTTCCATATAGTCCGGTGCTTTAAGGGATGTATTGGCATTTGAATATTATTACCTTACCTTAGCCATAATTATCAAAGAGTTAAATACTTAAAAAAACCTTTGTTGTCATTAATAAGAATTCGCGTATGAAGTTATTCATCATATTATTTACATAAAGTGGAGCGAAATAGTTTACCTGAAAACGATGTCATATTATCGGAATATACAAGTAAGAAAAAATATAACCCACAATTACTCAGTGTTATTATAGCATAATGATTAAAGCCAAGCTTTTTTCTTTTTTTTTCGTTTTAACGCGCGAGTAATTTGTTTTTGGTAAGAAAGGAAGATTACGTCACCTACAGGAGCGAGAACCTGTAAATATACATTAGTTTTGATGCTGCTGGGACCTCGTCTTTATTAAACATGTAAGATTCTACGTACAATAGTAACAAATGGTAAACTCTACGGAGTTATTACGAAAAAATAACAAACATTGTATGAAAATACATATTTTTTATTATAATTATTTATAGATTACATATTATTCTTAGTTGTTATTTGTTCACTAACATTCGAACTTTTTTAAATATTTATAATAAACCATTAATAATTATTTAATTTACATCAGTTTTATAATACCTTTTCATTGTTAAGAAATTATAAATGGTGAGAATTATACGCTGAATATTTGGACTTTTTTTATTACCTTATATGTATAGGTAGAACGTATTACTTAAAAAAATTGGCTGGCTAACGTGACTTAGTCGCGAATAGCTGTACACTCTATGGTCGCTAACGATCTTAAATATTTACAAGATAAGACGGCTTGTGAAACTAAAGATAAATCTCTATAAAGATTCTACTCTCCAGGCACACAACAATGAATGATTAATGCGAAGGCACTTTCTTTGTTTTCACTTTGACCGGCTCTTGACTGTGTAGTAAATAAAAAGAAAATGGCACTGCTTTGCGGATTAAGGTTATTAGAGGAGTTTTACTCTGTATCGGAACTACGTTATATTACGCTTTGGTGGAATAGTGATAATAAACGAAGGCCTGCCAATGTTATTGTGTCACATAAAGTTTGTGTGAGGTTATGTTTTCGCTGTAAGTCTTTTCATGGAGAACAAAAAATAACAACATTCCTTCGACTGTAATTTAAATAAAAAATATAATGAATAAATAAAATTTAAAATATCTAGTTGTATTTTAATATACATAATTTATGTAGTAAATTTTTGTGAGATAATTAAGAAATGTAGTCACTGTTTATTTCTGAAAAACTTAATAAATAAACAAATTGCTATTATTAACTTTAACAATAAATATATATTATTAACTTTTGCTAATAATTACCGATTTTTACAAGCAGTTATCATTTTCGTCAGATCATATTAGTTCACCGCTAAACATTGACTGTTTTTCTGTATTCGTAGCCCCTTGCTTTTCTTATTTAATCACTACCCGTAATTCTAATTTGTCGGACCATACACTATACGATAGCTCTAATTAAATACCATCAAAATTATAATCCTGAAATAATTCTTAAATTAAGTAGAAATGTTTTGCTATAATGATGTTAAGATAAGTTTATAAGTTATAAATCTCTGGGAACTTATGCAAATACAGTGTTTATCCAGTTACATTAACGAATCATAAAAAACATATACTTCTTGTGTGTTCACCAAACCCATTGTAGGTTATTGTTCACTATCATAATATATTAAATTAAATTGGGAAACGTAAATATCAACTTATACATATATATAGATATTCTGTATATATATATATTCTGTCTATTAAACAAATCTGACGATGACGACTATCA